>CAJQUN010000993.1:0-127519 GCA_907163345.1 Haberlea rhodopensis
GCCTAACATTTAAGAATTTAGCATTTAATAATGTTAGCCGGAGAATTAAGAATGTTTAACATTTAAGTTCACAACTTAGTAAACTTAGTACATGACTTAATAAAATTTAGTCGTAAAGCACCGCACATGGACTCACTGCGCCAAATCACGACCGGAGCGTCAGTGCGCGAGTTAGTAAAACTTAGTGTGTCTTAGAGCGCAATATAAGCACTCAATACGTCATTTTGCGATCGGAACGCCAGTGCATATGAAGGAGTGTATAAAGATTATGTGACTTAGGGATAGACTCTACGGACATTAGACATGTACGTATTTTTATTAAATAATAAATATACAAAGATAAAACTACACAAATAGACAAGTTGTTGACGTGGGTTATCAAAGTGTATCAACTTATTAAAGATACGTGATTGTATAAGATTCGTACACAACTATGTATTTAATCATAGACAATAAGATTTTAGCTTAGTGATTATCATTTTTTTACAATGTAAGAGATCTCAGGTTCGAGTCATCTTCCTCCCCTAAAAATATTTAAAAAAAACTAATTATTTAATCACAATGGATTATTCTTTTTTGGCTACATTTATCCATCCAGTTGTAACGATCATAACATTATTACAAGCTAATATAATGAAATGATTCAAAAAAATTCAAATCAATTATACAAAACATGATTGCTACATTAATATTCCTTCATCTCAAACCGTTTATTGTAAATTTTGTATTTTTCATGTATCGCATCAATTTTCAAAACCCATATTTAAATATAATCTCAAAGATTATATTGAGATTATAATCTTGAGATTATCATCAAATGAAACATATTTTCTTCTTACTCATTGTATGATTGATTCTTAATACCACTAGTTTATCTTAATAAAATGAAACTCTGAGTGAATGTTTCAGTTTTGTGAGTATTATGGGTCTGAGTAGTGTACACATATGAAATAATTTTTTTTACCGATAAAAATAGAGCAGTTAATATTTATGCCCAACTTAAAATGTTATTTTAAAATTAGCATTCTTTACTAAACATTTTTAATAATAGTCTTGAATGTTTTAAAAAACCTAAATTGCCCCATTCAACCATTTTTTTAATCGCAATTCATTACTACTGTTAAAATATAATTTTGAGTTGGGATAGAATTATTAATTTCTCTTCTAAATAATGTTAAAAATAATTTTAAAATAAACCAAGAACTAATGGAAGAAGCCTTGAGAATGCTCAACGGGATTCTCAGCATAGACTTTGAAATCTATCCGCAACACACCTCCGTTGTCCCGAAGCTTTTCGATGCCAACAAGAGGACCCAAAAATATAGCATTGTCATCTTAGCTATCGCCATAACAAGGTATTGTGGTGTCAGTCAGAGGCCATGTGGTCGTTATGCTGCTGAAATAAGGCACTCCCATTAGACGGTGGCTTGGAACTTTCGACATGACTTCTTTATTCACAAATCTCTTCATTTATTTACATATATAATATCATATGCATATATCTATATTAACAATTCTTTCTTCTGCTCTTCCCATATCATTTGTCCGCTTCATCGCCGGAATGTTCCCGCACACAACTCGTCGTTGTCTGCTTCGTCTTACATTTGTTTCCTCTCTACTTTCTCTCTTCCTTTCTGAAAAGCATAATTGTTTGCATACAATTATATTCCGGTGATAAGTTCAACGAGATTCCTTTATAAACAAGTTAATTCACTGGATTTGAATCAAGATTCACAACAATTTGGAATACAAATAACATAAATCAATTTTGTTAGAACTGAAATATGTCAATATTTCTATATTTATAACCTCAAAGAGAAGAGCACTGTGTCATTTGCTTGATGGGTTTTTGAGAGTCCGCCACAGTTGGTGAAAGGAAGTGAAAATGCTATTTTTGAAAAAAAAAACGAAGTATAGATTTGAAACTTAAGACTATTAAAAATTAACTTAAGTTAATGCCAAAATTTATCATAGTAGTTTATACGAGGCCCTTATAGAAAATGTCTCACAAAAAGATAATCTCAAGATTATTTTAAGCAATACATTTTCAAAGTGGATTGAACTAAAAGGATGTGGAGGTACATCAGCTTCGAGAAAGAAAATCAAAACCAACACAATTACTTCTCCACAATTAAATGCTCAATCATGATATATATTTGTCAATTGAACAATAGCCAAACTTTATGAAGCATGAAGGAAGCAAGTGTAAGTGAAATTCACTTGGGTATCCAACACACCAAGCCTTTTTAATTTTTTTTTCAGTAGCAAACTCAGTCGTCACATCTGTTCACAGATTGTGGAATTGAGATTAAAGAAGCAAACAGAAGATTATAGAGAGTAATATTGATAAGTGTCATTTTTACACGTATTTAGATGTGATTTTTTAATGGTTTTCGTGTTGATTCTTGGATTATTTTACGGTTTTTGGTATATATTTCTATATTCAGGAATCAATGTGGAAATGCATAAAAGTAGAGGAAATGAGCCAAAAATGATGAAAAAAGACCGAACTGAGCGAATGCGTCAAGCCGGGAAAGGAAGAAAATAACAAAAGAAAATAAAAAATAAATAAATCAAGCTCGATCGATCGAGACTCAATTCTCGATCGGAACGGTTTGGGCAGAAAATTGGCGATCGATCGAGCAGTCAGCTCGATCGATCGGCCAGAAGAGTTTGCTGAAAAATAAATTCCCTTATAGAGTTTGTGTCCAACAAGGGAGTCCATGATTCCTATCCCTCTATATTTATACACGAAAATTACACTAAAAGCAGATTTTTAACCTAGGAATAGCCTCCACTCCTCCATATTTCCATATCACCTTCATCGACCATCACCTCTTCATCCTAGAAATTGGAACAAAACCAACAAGAGAATTGAGGAGCACAATCAAGAAAGAAGCGAGGAAGGATTGAAAATCAATGAAGAAGTCGACTTGAGAGTTTTCTTTTACTTTTGTATTATTGTTTTAAATGGATAATTGGATTTGTTGTGTTTTTTTATGATTGAGAAATATCAATAACGTAGTTTTTCCTATTGATTTTGAGACTGAATTCATATATCTTTTATGAGCATGTTTTATTGTTCTTCATTCTTTTCAAGGATTGATCCCCTTTGGATGATATTTTATTATAATTGAGATCGAGAGATAAAATTATAATACGATATAATAGTTCATGCCGTGTGTTAAAGATTAGATCGAGAGATAAAATCACATACGAGTGATAGCTTTGGGTTGTTTAAAAAGTTAGTGGTTTTCATAAAGCGCATTCAATATTAAATTGTTAATTAAGTGAACGAGAGTTACTTGTTGCAATTTGATGTTAGAGCTCGAGAGAGTATATTGAATAAATTCGAAAAACCCGTCACCTTAGAGATGTATGGAGAAGAGAATTGTAAGAGTTGGGTTAGGTGAATAATTGTCTTGATAATTCTTTCTTGTGGATTTTTCTCGTGATCGTTGATTGTTTTGGTTGGATTAGAGTAGTTAAATTTAATTATTAGTTTAATTATTAATTAATTATCATAGGTTAAATATAGTCAAAAGCGTCTTATTTGGTACTTGCTTGTTAGTCCATGTGGGTTCGACAATCCGTATTCTTCCCATCTATACTAAAACTTGACACCGTACACTTGCGGTATAATCGCTACACTGAAAATAACTGTTTACAATAAAAGCGATCAAGTTTTTGGCGCCGTTGTCGGGGACTAACTTTAGTAATATCATACTAGGTTCTTTGACTGTAATTTAACCATTGTTTTTGTTTTGTTTTCTAAATTTTTGAAAAATAAAAATAAAAAAATTGTATTTTGGTTTTGTTTTGTTTGTCTTGTGAGGTACTTGGAGATGCTACATCAACAAGCATCCATAAGATTTGCCCAACAACCTTCCGAGCCGTTCTATGCAGCGTGGGAGAGATTCAACGATTTGGCAAGCACGTACATGTATAATGACTTTCCAAACTACACTCGTCTGCAATATTTCTTCAGTGGTTTGGATGCGGACACACAATGATGGATATTCAACGGAGTTTTGGCTACTGGTAGTCCTTTGGTTGATAGAGATGAAGACAGTGTATGCCACTTGTTTAACGATATGGCGAACTTCGACTACCAGTGGCATTGGAATCCTTCACTACAGGGTTGGAACCACCAATACCAACCAAAGCCGCACCACTTTTTGAAAGTCTATTGTATCAATCTATATTTTTATAATATTATTATATTTATATAATTAAAATTAACAAAAATAAATAAAAAACGAAAAAAAAAAATAAAAAATGTGATTTGGGCCGTGTTTGGGCCTTGCGAAAATAAAAACGGGTCGTGCCAGGCACAACCCGTCTTTGTTGAGGGCCGTGGCGGCCCGGCATGGAACAGTGCCAGGCAGCACGAATTTATGGGTCGTGTCGGGCCGGCACAGCTCCTTTGACATCTATAATGACACTGAAGCGGAAAAAGGGAGAGAGTACGATTTTAAACTAATTATATTGATTTTAATACATAATATTTTTTTTAATATATAAATTAACATATTGTCCATAAATGAGATCAAACATGATCTATACAAACATTTTTCGGTTTAGTACCTTAACATACGCCATACTATATGACAATGGTTTTATGAAGACCATATTTATTTTAGTATATGATATGGTATTATATACATATACTATTTTTTATTGTTGATTTTTTTTAATGATATTTTCTCTCTCTTCATTGAAGTTGGGTGGGAACAATAGTTTTGGTTGCAAAAGAGTTGGAGTTATATACATAATACACATCATATTTTACAAGCTTAAATCATTTTTACATAATTGACAGTGCTATTCAAATATTTTATTCGATCACTCTCTTAATATGGATAATTATTATTATCAGAAAATATATTTTAGAGAATGAAAATTGAAAATAAATTATTAATATTTGATCATAAGAAAATAAATTCGAAAAATGAAATCAAATATTAACATTGTGTTTTCTCATGTGCTCATTGACCGGTTTCGGACCGGAGACATTAGGTCCCGGAGCATAGAGGTTTGGAACCAGATCAATCCGATTCCGGTTCCATGGCCCAAGCCATGGATCAGATACCTGGATTGGTTCCGGATTGAACTGGTTCCAATCAAGAACCGGTCCAATAATTCAAGAAAACAAACTCAAGAAATCTAGGGAGATTTTACCTCAAACATGAAACAATAATTTCCCTTCTCTTTGATTATTTTACGCCCACGGGTTTCGAATACCTTCTTGAGATCTTTGATTGCTCCCATCAACAAGCAAAGCGTGTATTCCCATTGATTCCTGTTCATTGAATAACCAACAAATACCACCTCTTTCCCCTGATTAGTTCCAGCATTTTGGTTGCATTGAACCTACAATTTTTTTTTTCCTTTTCAAATGTCAGAACTTACCATTGAATCTTGAAATGCAAGGTAAAACACTAGTTCATCGAATAACAACATTACCTAGGAATGTCACAATCTTGAGGCTGCCACATCCATTTCGTGTAAGCCTGACAATTAAAACCTTCATCTATAAAGGGGCAGGTTGCATTTGTATACAAGGGATAGTTTTCATCAATAACCCACTACCCTTTTGTAATGTCACAACTTACCTTATTCTTCTCCTCAATCCTATTTCGGCTTAACTTATGTTGTCTATCAAATGTAATATTCCTGTCAGGATCACGATCAGATTCTAAATCCACATTCTGTTCCTCACTAACATCACCTGTTTCTAATACATGATCCAATTCTCGAAGTTCTTCTTCCTCTGCAGACTCACTATTCACACCTTCCCTAAATTCTGTGAAGTTATCAACTTCAGACTTGCTCATATATGAAACACTCACACCATCTAAGGTTGAAACCGAACTCAAATTGCCAGTCAATAATAAACTGTCTTTGTTTCCCACTTCATTTTATTTTCGCTAAGCACCATCAGAACTCGAAACATCTTCATCTGCTCCAGCCATGACTGAATTTTCCACAACAGCTTCCGAAGAGTTGTTGCCGAAAACTTTGATAGCCTGCGCATGAAGGGAAGTAGTGTTGGAACGAAGACTATGGGTGTGTAAATGGGATGGAGGGTGGTGGGTTTCATAACCCAACTTGAGAAGAAAATGAAAGAGAGCACAGAGAAGGAGAGGGTGAAGGAGAAGACCATAACTATGATGGGCTTGTTGGGGAAATTTCGTAGCTTCTCCATGGCTGTAACTAAAGAATGGCTTGGTTTACAGATGGGAAATTACCGTGTAAAGATGCAGATTTAGCTGGACAAACAGATTTAGATGGAGTAAGTGAACATATTATGAACATGTAAATTATGTAAAGAGACAAACATGACACCTAGAGATGCCAAACGGAGCGGACGGCACGAGGCATGACACAATGCGGAGCGGCACGGCACCACCCGTTTTGCTACAGTGTCGTGACGTGCCAGGCATGGCCCGGAACATGGGCGTGCCGGGGAAAGGGGTCCCAGCCCGTGGGCTGGCACGGGCCAAGGGGTCCCAGCCCGTGGGCTGGCACGGGCACGACACAATACTGTAGATGTGAAAATTAATCGGTGATCGATCGCCGAGTGGCAGTAGTGTTTGACGATCGATCGCCACATAATTAACAATCGATCGCCGAGTGGCAATAGGCTAGACACGGGCTTGGCAATCGATCGCCACATAGCTGGCGATCGATCGCCGATGGATCTTATAATGTGAATTATGATGATGAAATCGATTGATTTCAGGAAAATGAAAAAAACACACCAAATATGCAATCATCAAGTAGAAGAACTTCAAAGAAAAGAACTAGTAATGCATGGCAACTATTCGATGTAGAAAATGTTGAGGGAAAGGGATCAAGGGCAGTTTGTAAAAAATGTAAAAAAAAAAAAAAGTTATGCATATGCTTCTTCTGGTGGTACATGTCATTTACTAAGACACGTGTCTAAAGATGAAAGAGAACCAACTGATAGTAACCAAACTACTCTTTCACAATTTTTAATGAATATAAAGCAAATTTAAATACGTATTTATGTAATCTTTTTTCGAAAGTAGCACTAACAAGTTTATATTTGGACAACTTATATTGGCGATGCATCATATCTCTGTGTTACAGGACATTGGATTGACGATAACTGGGTGTTACATAAAAAAAAATTAGGTTTCACAAAAATTGATTGGTCTCATACGGGTGGAGTTATTTCTAATGCCATTATGCAAGTTACTAATGAATATAATATTAGTAATAAAATATTCTCTATTTCATTTGATAATGCAACTAATAATACCGCTGCAATTACTATATTTAAAACTTATTTGAAACCAATTTTAAATAGTGATCTTTTCATATTCGTTGTGCATGTCATATTTTAAATTTGTGTGTGCAATATGGATTGAAACCACTTGAGCTTCATTTAGAAAAAATAAAGACTATTATTAAATTTCTTAATGGTTCAGTTGCTAGAAAGCAAGACTTCAAAAGTTTATGCATTTCTCATGGTATGAATTATAAAGATTCTCCTTATGTTGTTCCTAACATGTGGAATTCCATATATTTAATGTTGCAAGCATGTTTACCTTATAGAAATGGGATCACTTTATTTTTTTAATGAAAGGATGACCGAACATATTCATATTGAAGAAACTGATTGGGAAATTGCTTCTAATATTTGTAATTTTTTAGAACATTTTTATGATGCTACCAATTTATTTTCGGGCTGTTATTATCCAACTTCTTCAATATTTTTGAATAAAATTTATGAAATTAGTGAATGTTTTGCATTACATAGATCTAATTCATTTTTTACAATTGTTGAACCAATGGAGTATAATAGTTAAAGCATCGTGATAAGGTAACATAGATTCTAACATGTGATGTAAAGAATTTCGTCGAGTTTCTATGGGTGGTGGGAAAAGAGTATACTAAGATTCACGCTTAATTCGTGATTGTTTTAAGTTTTGCAATGCTACCACATTCGGAATCTTCATAACCAACTTTTAAAACTAAGTTAATTATATGACACACACATCTAACATGGAAAAAAACATCATCAAGTATTTGTTTTAATTGTACTTTTAGATCAAATATTGCCATCATATTATTTGATACGTTGTCAAGTGTCCATAGAACCTACACATATTAACAATATATCTAGCAATTAGAGCACCAGTATGTGAAGAATGTATTTCATCAAGTGCCAAGATTCGTTTCTGCAAGCATCAATTATCATCAATCAAATGACAAGTAACAACAAGAAATGAAAGTTGTTTAATGTTCGTCCAAATATCAGTAGTTAAACTAACTTTGCAGTTAATAGACGAAAGATGATCAATTAAAGATTTATAATATTCAACGAAAACATACATACAATTTCTTCGCAAAGTATGTCTAAAATCATGTTGGATTCAACAAAGCCGTCTTGTTCAGAGAACAGATAAGCAAGTTGACATCTAATAATAAAATGAACTAGTGAATTGTGGTTTATTGTAGGTGTTAAAATAAAATTAGTGTCATTTTGAGGATTAATTTAAAGTTGTGTTGGTGTTAGGATCGGTCCGGAGTATTTAGAGGGGGGGTGAATGAACACTCATATTAAAAATTAATCCCTTGTGATTTCTTTCGGATTAGTGAAAGAAATCTGTTTCTTAATCAACTCTTTTTCAGAACAGACCACTGAATATTTAGTGCGGAACGGTCTGTTCTTAAATTAGTAAGAACGGCTCGATGGCTTGAATAATAGAACGAGTGCAGAATGATAAAACACAGAATATGTTTCTGGAAGTTCGAAGGTGGTGTAATCCTTCTACGTCTCCCCTTCTTCCAATTAAGGAAGGATTCCACTAGAAGACTTTGATTTATACAATCCTGTTGTACAAACCCGATTCAGCTGGATTTACCTCACTACCAGACTGAAAGTCCTAGTCTCTCGATCTGTTCAGACACACTCTGTCTGACAGTTACAATTGTTTCTCACTTCTATATTTCAATACATAATACACAAGATAGACTTTAGTCTATGCACACAATGATCCTAAATGATCAAATATTATAATATACTTGTGCTTATGAAGATTTTCAGCTCGAGAATGTCTGAGCTTGTAAGCCTGTGCTGTTTTTGTAACACCCTAGAAGATTTAGAAAGATTTTTGTAAACAAAAAAATTAAGAAACGTAATTAAAAACAAATATATATATTAAGAAAATAATAAAATATGTCTGTCAACTTTATTCTTTGTATAGAAATAGAATCAGAAGCATTTTCAATAAATGTCATTAGTAATTAAATCAAGTAAATTCGATAGAGAAAAAGATTGGTACTAAATTGGCATGGGTATACACGTGCCTTCACAAATAAGAAAACAAAACAAAGATGAGTCATTACATTGGAATAGGGGAGTAGAAAGAACAAAACGAGAAGAAGGGAGACCCACCGTTTCTCCACTTTATTTTAAAAACATAAACCTTAGACTTAAGCTGAGAAATTGAAGCTTTTGTACTGTTTAAACAAGGTGAGTTTTCCATTGGTTATTTAAGAAGCTTGTAGTTATGGGGTTTGACTCTAGCATTTAGCAGAAATTAGCACTTGAAATGGGTTCTCACGGTCCACACGATTAACTCACTTACTTTTGTGTTATTTTGTAGTGATCTACCATTTGTTTGAAGGACTGATATTGATTCTAGGTACTAATTTCTGAAAGTAAGCTTCCTATTTTTTTTTAAAACCTTAACAAAACCTTAGATGAAAGAATGTCTGGAGTTTGAAAATTATATCTGATGAAATACGAACTTTTAAAGTGATAGTATATGCTAAAGTTGAATATGAAATAAAGTCAAATCCTGAAGTGGCTTGAGAATTTATTTAATTTTGAAATTGTGCCAAAGTTGATGTAGACTCTGGGGTGTCTTGTTGACATTCTGGGAGATGTAATTTTAGTAAATAAATAATGGTTACTTGGATGATCGATAAACATCCAAATAGCTT
This sequence comes from Haberlea rhodopensis, assembly GCA_907163345.1. Classification (NCBI taxonomy): domain Eukaryota; kingdom Viridiplantae; phylum Streptophyta; class Magnoliopsida; order Lamiales; family Gesneriaceae; genus Haberlea; species Haberlea rhodopensis. Next base: position 9,982 of record CAJQUN010000993.1, read on the forward strand.
TAGTTAAACTAGTAAACATGGATTAAATGTAGTGTATTGTTTTGTGTACACTATACCTTAAACTAGTCAATTTCCCTTGACGTTTTTATTTGGTTCCATTATATAATGTGTTGCATAATCGATAACTGAAATGGATAGTGAAAATATTACAAAGAAGGATTCTCATGTCGACTAACAATTCTGTATTGCTATCAAAGTTTGAGACTATGTAAATAAATGAATAAAAATATGATATGATTAATCAAACTTAATTTACTGAGGTTATTATACTATGATAGTTGCTGAAAAGTGTAGAATGTTTCAATTGGATCCGAACAAAATAAAATGTTGAATAATAGAAAGTAGTTGGTTATTAAAGTTAGCAAACATCAATTGTGGGTTAACGAGGTTAGTATTGATTTTTGGAAATATTGTATTTGTTAATGATGTGATCAGATAATAGCAGCAAAAGTTTGGTGGGAAGTCGAATATTGTACTCATTTCATTCCCCATTCAGGTACGTTCTGTCTTACTACGAGCAGTAAATTATCCTTGAGTAAACTTACTGATCGAATATTATTAAATAACAAGATTTGAAAATATGTGATGAATTGATGAGTTGAGATAGAATACATGATATGGTATATATATGAATTGATGGTTGGATAGATGTTCTCTGTGTGGTTGATGCGGACTGATGAGTCCAGGATTTGGGCCAGTGGATGAAATTTCTGGTCCTGATATCATATATATGGATGATATGGACTGACGAGTCATGGGTATAGGCCAGTGGATGACATATCTGGTCTGATAATCGTGAATGCATTGCGATGCATTTCACATATAGATGATGAGATGATATGATTAGACATCATTTTTATATTATATTGTTGTTGTCTTGTTTGACACGATTAGTTCCGAGGTAACGGAACATTGTATTATGTTTTGTTAAACTGTTGAATTATATTGATGAGATGTTTACGATCTGTATAATTTCTGTTGGTATTTTGGTAAGAACGTACTGGGCGTTAGCTCACCCTTTTATGGGTTTTGTTTTTCAGGTGACAGGACTGGTACTAGTGGACGGGGTCAGAGTTAGGCTAACGAAGGGATATAGGGTAGAGCCACTAGTTTCTAGTGTTTGATATTACTGGAAGAATATACTTTTGATGTCTAATAAGTTTAAGAGATTATATGTTTATGTTTATGTTTGTGTTCATGTGATGTTGATTAGCATCTCGATCAGGTTTGTCAAATTTATTTATGATGGAAGTATTTACTTTGGCGATAGTGGGCCTGTCATCAATTGCTTAGGATTGAAATCTTGGACTCTGATATTTATAGTCGAGATGCTGTCTGTTTGTTTTTTGATTTAAATAAATTCTGGCTCAAATATATTTACACATCATCAAGTTTCTTGGTTTTAGGAAGGCCCAGTGTGTCTGGTTAATATTTATAAAAAAAAAAAACAAAAAAAAAACAAATTAGCCGGAATATTATTGATTGATTATTGATCGCGATTAAATGTTTTAATTGCATGCTAATGTAAGATTAATGCGAGGGGTCCTACAGTTTTTCTTTCTTGTGCGTTTTTCGATTGATCACACCCTTTCTTGAGCTCTTATGTTGCATCCTTTTATAGTTGCATGTACCAACGACATTATTTCCTTTAATGTGCAACTCTTGACTCTGCTTAAACTCTGAGTAAGCTACAGTCTTCTTCTTTAGGGTACTTGCCGTTCTGGTTCATGCTTTCGGCGACTGTCAGGTAAGCTCTTCTTTGTCTTCTTACCTTTTATGGTAATATTTAATCCTTGGTCTTTTTCAGCATTAATTGCAACATTAAATGCTTCAATAAATAGCCGTTAATGATTCGGACTGAAGAGCCAATCTTATTCAGCCTTGACTGCTCTGATCTGATAGAAGTTGAGATCGATCTGAAGCTTCGATCTGGTCAGGCTGATTTACATCGATCCGTTCTGTTTTGCGATATACCATATCAGCTTGATCTGTTTTGAGCGATCGATCTGGTCAGTCTGATTTCTCTCGATCCGGTCTGATATATTTTGTCATCTTTAAAATCCGGAACTAACAGTTGGTTTCCTACATATAGGTTGTAGATTAACCTCATCAAAATTATGTTTTTTAACTAAATATTTTTTAAAAGTTCCGGTACCTCGACGGAATCTCTAGTTTTATAATTATAAGTCGTCTTTACATATTTTACAAACAACAGCAGATTCGTTCATACCTGATTTTGTAACTATGCCAAAATGATCCCAAACCTTGTTTCTTTTGGGATGGTTACTCGGGCGACTCGCAACGGTAGTAGTTACAGATGACCCGCCTTACGCCGAATTTTTTGATGCGGCAGGTTCTACAACGTGTTCCGCTTCTTCAAGATCGTAAGCATCATCTAACTCGACAAAATAATCATAATTCTCTTGTACTACAGGTGGAATTGAAGGAGAACGACCAACACTACCACCCGGTAAAAGAAGATGTCATCGTAATATTGGAAATAATTACTAACAAAGCTAATAATAATATGATAATAAGAAACCTATAATAAAATTGCAAGAAAATAATTATATGGAATTAGATGATAGTGGATGTAAAATGAGAGAGTATGAATGTTTGGAAGTTTGATGAAATTGGTTAGAAATTATTGGTATTATAGGAGGAAAAAAAAATTTAAAAAATTTTTTTTTTTTAAAAAAAAAATAATAAACAATGGCTGCCTAACAACTGTATAAGGATTAAAAAAATTAAGAATGCCTAACATTTAAGAATGTCTAGCATTTAATAATGTTAGCCGGAGAATTAAGCATGTTTAACATTTAAGTTCATAACTTAGTAAAACTTAGTACATTACTTAATAAAATTTAGTCGTAAAGCACCGCACATGGACTCACTGCACAAGATCACGACTGGAGCGTCAGTGCGCGAGTTAGTAAAATTTAGTATGTCTTAAAGCGCAACATAAACACTCAATACGTCATTTTGCGATCGGAACGCCAGTACATATGAAGGAGGGTATAAATATTATGTGACTTAGGGATAGGCTCTCCCGACATTAGACATGTACGTAATTTTTATTAAATATTAAATAATAAATATGGATACAAAGATAAAACTACACAAATAGACAAGTTGTTGATGTGGTTATCAAAGTGTATCAACTTATTAATGATGGCGTTTTCACCTGAACATGTCCAAGCAAACATGGCAACTTGTAAAGCCGTCATGCTTAATATGTGGACGTTGCGTTATGATTGTATACGATTCGTACAACAACTAAGTATTTAATCATAGATAATAAGATCTTAGCTTAGTGATTATCATTTTTTTACAATGTAAGAGATCTCAGGTTCGAGTCAATATTTCAAAAAAATACTAATTATTTAATCATAACGAATTATTCATCTCTTGGCTACATTTATCCATCCAGTTGTAACGATCATAACATTATTACGAGGCTAACAGAATGAAATGATTCAAAAATTTCAAATCAATTATACAAAACATGATTGCTACATTAATATTCTTTCCTCTCAAACCGTTTATTGTAATATTTTGTATTTTTCATGTATCGCATCAATTTTCAAAACCCATATTTAAATATAATCTCAAGATTATATTGAGATTATAATCTTGATATTATAATCAAATGAAACATATTTTCCTCTTACTCATTGTCTGACTAATTCTTAGTACCACTAGTTTATCGTAATCAAATGAAACTCTGAGTAAATGTTTCAGTTTTGTTTTCTTGTATTATGGGTCTGAGTAGTGTACACATATGAAATAATTTTTTTTTACCGATAAAAAAATAGAGAAATTAATATTTATGCCCAACTTAAAATGTTATTTTTAAAAATAGTATTCTTTACTAAACATTTTTAATAATAGCCTTGAATGTTTTTAAAAACCTAAATTGCCCCCATTCGACCATTTTTTAATCTCAATTCATTACTACTATTAAAAATATAATTTTGAGTTGGGATAGAATTATTAATCTCTCTTCTAAATAATGTTAAAAATAATTTTAAAATGAACCAGGAACTAATGGAAGAAGCCTTAAGAATGTTCAACGGGATTCTCAGCACAGACTTTGAAATAGATCCGCCACACACCTCCGTTGTCCCGAAGCTTTTCAATGCCAACAAGAGGACCCAAAATATAGCATTGACATCTCAGCTGGCGGCACAACAAGGTACTGTAGTGTCCGCCGGAGGCCATGGGGTCGTTATGCTGTCCAATGCCAAAAAGATGCGGTGGCTCGGAACTTTCGACATGACTTCTTTCTTCACAAATCTCTGTATTTATTTACATATATAATATCATATGTATATATCTATATTAACAATTCTTTCTTCTGCTCTTCCCATATCACTTGTCCGCTTCATCGCCGGAATGTGAGCACACAACTCGTCGTTGACGGCTTCGTCTTACATTTGTTTCCTCTCTACTTTCTCTCTTTCTTTCTGAAAAGCATAATTGTTTGCATATAGTTATATTACGGTTATAAGTTAACAAGATTCCTTTATAAACAAGCTAATTCCCTTGATTTGAATCAAGATTCACAACAATTTGGAATACAAATAACATAAATCAATTTTCTTAGAACTGAATTATGTCAATATTTCTATATTTACAATCTCAAAGAGACGAGCACTGCCAACCGGAGACGTAAATGGAGTCTAAATGTTTGGCCATCATTGTGACTGCACTGGGTCGATGGAGCCAAAGGTCTTTGAGACGGTGTCATTTGTTTGATGGGTTTTGAGGGTTCGCCATAGTTTTTGTGTGAACGATGCTAAAGGGGTGAAAGGAAGTGAAAATGCTATTTTTGAAAAAAAAAAAAAAACAGAAGTATATAGTTGAAACTTAAGACTATTTTAAAACTTAACTTAAGTTAATGCCAAAATTTATCATAATAGTTTATACAAGGCCCTTATAGAAAATGCCTCACAAAAATATAATCTCGAGATTATTTTAAGCAATACATTTTCAAAGTGGATTGAACAAAAAAAATGTGGAGGTACATCAGCTTCGAGAAAGAAAATCAAAACCAACACAATTACTTCTCCACAATTAAATGCTCAATCATGATATTATTTGTCAATAGAACAATAACCAAACTTTATGAAGCATGAAGGAGCAAGTGTAAGTGAAATTCACTTGGGTATCCAATACACCCAGCCTTTTAATTTATTTTTTTCAGTAGCAAACTCAGTCGTCACATCTGTTCACAGATTGTGGAATTGAGATTAAAGAAGGAAACAGAAGATTATAGAGAGTAATACGACGATGGTAAATAACTTATATTTCCTCCCCAGAAGTCAACATTGTTTCCTGATAAATTTAGCATCAATCATCGTCATTTATGAGTAACTATCATGATCCTCCATTATTTGTTGCACATGGAGCATTGCCTTAGTTAAGCAGAGACCTATATTGTAGGTTTGAAAACACGGTGGTAACCTTCGGTCAAAAGCTTCAAAGCTTTAGTTATGGCCTGTCTCGATGGCATCTGCAACAGACCAGGAATTCAAAACAAACCAGAGAAAAGAAGTTTAGGCCACGAAAGCAGAGTTAACAAAGTCTTAATACTAATAATAATAATATGTGAAAATATCAAAAAATAAAACCACGAGTTCAACAATTTTCTTCAGTAACTTTGAGTCGGGTTATTACCACAATGAAGACCTCTGTGTCATGTGAAATATGTCAACTTCAAGATCTGCATGCTCTTGCTCAGGAACTCCTCCAGCTGCATTGATGGCTTTCCCCTCTGCATTTATTGTGCTGGTTGTATTTTCTTTACGTGCATTTGGATCTTCACTTGCTTCCGATGAGTTTGCAACACAATGTTTTTGCAGCCATCTGTCCATTTCCCAGAGAACATGCATGACACTTTCGCGTGCTGCATAACCATGGCTCTCAAAGGGAAGAATAACCAGGCGACAGAGTGCACCATGACCTTTCAATGCATTAAAGAATCGATCTGACTGCATCATTTTAAATTACATATCTCAACAATTTTCATAATTTTTTGGGCATAGATACCATAAGATAAGAGTTCATCATGATGTATTGAATGTCTGCAAACACAGCAAACAGACAGGATCCGACCTGCATTGTCAGTGTTCCTGAATTGTTGTCTTCTTCTCCATGGATCAACAATATCGGCTTTTTAATTTTGTTAGCTGATATGAATGGACTCATATCAACGTAGGTAGAAGTTGCCTCCCAAAGAGTCCTATCTTCATTCTGGAAAAAAAAAAGAAGAGGGAACTTACAGACCAGGCAAGACAACGCACTCGCTAAGCATAAAGAGAAACTACAGCACACCACCTTGGCACACAAATAAATACTTGAGGACATGAAATAAAAGGAAAGAAAATGGTAAATTAAATCCTAATCCACCTAATCGAAAAAACTACCTGAAACCCAAATGGTGTAAGCGTTCTGTTATATGCTCCAGAACGTGCAATTCCACAACAGAACAGATGAGGTGCATGGGCAAGGAGGTTTGCAGTCATAAAAGCCCCATAGGAGTGACCTCCAACAGAGATTTTGTCGGGATGAGCCACCTACAGAAATGCGGATGTAATCACTTGATTTTCTACCAAAATTGTGATACTACTATTATTAGAAGTAAAACGAACTTACCCCCCGACGGATAACTTCCTCTACTGCAGCCTCTGCGCTTGAAACGAGTTGCTCAACGTAACTGATAAATATGAGTTGTGACTACTGAATCATTAACTTATTATCACAAATCTGAAGTGGCAAATATGGTTCAAGTACTATATGAGCCAAAATGTTGATGACTGAGTATAAATATGAGAGGTCAGTTTTAGCATTGCAACAATACATGAGGTTTTGAAAGATCATTTTCTGGTTCTTTTCTTGTATTTCGTGCTACTTGTTCTAATTAAACATGACACGGAAACTTGATATATCATCAGTTGACTGACCAACTGTGATGAAAAAAGATTTGGTACCCAATTTCAACAATGTAATAAATTACAGGAGGGAGGTTTTGCCGTCATACATAGAGATCTCTGTTCAAGGAAATATAACATCAAACATTTACCCACATAATCTTCATTCTTCCTCCAAAAAAAAAAAAAAACAAACCAGATGCATAAAGATTAAGAGCGAGATTTTTTGAGCAAATGATATAGCAAGGGGTGGTTTGAATAAATATGTTATTAAAAGTTTGACCTAATGATGGACTTTTGACAGAAAATTTGTTTTAATTTCATTTTTCAAAATAAATAACAGGATATTACCTATCATTTGCCTCTTCATTACCCTCGCCAATAATAGGAATAGTTGGTCCTGATAAGATTGCAAACCTGCAGCATTTGTACTTGATATAAATGCCAAACTATGGTACAACAGGCTCAATAAAAAAACAAAGATATATTTGAAGCAGCAGTTGGGATGTGTGCCTTCTCGCCAGCCAAAGTAGGGGAGACGTAGAACTGATTCCAGCAAACTCATTTGGGGAACCACGTACTTGTCCAGCTGCATCTTTACTTTTGAACTCTCCAGGGTAAGACCACATCAAACAAGGGAGGGGTCCATCTCTTGCAGGATCATAATCTGGTGGTAGATACAGAGTAGCAGTAAGTTGAACCCCATCCTTCCTTTCATACCTGATCATCTCTTTTTTTAATGAAGACAACTGAGGATACGGATGGGGGAAGTTTGTAATCTGGTATGCTTTTTTTTCTGGCCAGCTCAGCGTGTAATATTGGGTGTTTTCATTCTTAGATTCTTTAGTAGTTAAGATTTTTAATCGATTGACACAAATTTCCCCTTCATTCTGATCGCTCATCAGAGCAACTACAGTCTCATAATACTTTTCCTTGTCGCTCTCCCATATGCGTTCTTTAGAGCCTGTATTTCTGCAAGTTCTTGCGTCAGATACCAGATCATCTTGACAATGGTGACGAGTAATTAGCAAAGGAAACATCAAACTCACATGTCAAACAAATCCAAAAATGGAACATTTCCCTCCGGAGTAGCACCACTTCCATTTAATAAGATATATGTGCTTTCGTCACCTTCCTTCTTGATCTTTGCAATCACATAAGTGCCTGCAGGGGTTCGCCTCAGCACAGGAGAACCAGGATCAGTGTAAACATCTTCCGAAGACCGATCAAACAGTATGCGCGGGCACACACTGTCAGAACCCGGTGACATAATCCAGGTTCGTATTTTCCTGGTTCTATACCAGGACTCATAAACTAATGCGAGTGAATCATCGCACCAAGAAATCCCTCTGTGAAAAAAAGACAGCCGAAAAGTCAAACAAGTCTGTAGGCAATATCATTTCCAAGACAAAAATAGTGATGTTAAATCCAAATATAACCGATGAAAGAGAAAAAAAAGTTTTGATGATAGCACAATTCTTATTTGGCTTCCTCAAATTAAAAGCCTACTTGAATATCATAGATACATAAAAATATTCATGAATTAGATCATCATACCAAGCCAGAGAAAAATGGTAGGTAGTACTAAAATTAAAATAATCAAATACAAAAATGCTGCCAGGCCCCAATCAATAATTAATATGAAAATTTCAACCAAATCACACCGAGGTATTCTTATGGGGCCAAAGGAAGAAGCACGTGAGTTGGTAAATATCCAATAAATATTCTAGGACCAAGTATCTGCCACCAGCTACTTCATCAAAAATCATAGCTAGTTGAAGCAGTGCAACTTAAACCTTTTAAATCAGCATACAACATCCAAGCACCACATCTTGATATTTGGTAACAGAACAATTGTTGCTCTACAACAATCTCCTCCCACTAATTGACCAACTTTCAATTCATGGCAATCAAACACGAATCCTTCTCTTCGATTCGATATATGATCGAGTGACTTCTGTCTTACCACAATTTAAGGCTAGTAATGCAATTCAAAACTTTAAAAAATTATATCATTTCAAATGTCACGTTTTAATAGCTTTGTCAATAGGACAATTTTTACTCCCTTACAAATATTCTAGATATGTAAGTGTAGATGACCCACAACTTAAAACCAAATTACAGGCATTCAACAGCATACAAGATACAGCAGGGAAAATATACACCAACATAATTAGAGGTAAAGCATAATAAAAATCCTTGAGCGCATGACAGAAGCGTGAGAAATAGGAAGCTTAGGGGAAAAATGATTGAAAAGACAACCCCCGTGGCACCTCATTTATGCAGATGCAAGATTAAGATATGGTAAAACATGTGCACTCATGTGGGAGTTGCAGGTTATCTGAACTTACACAGCGAGGGGAGCTTGTAATCATTACCTGTAGCGAAAATCAAGTTTATGAAAAACTACAGGCAGCTCATTTTCAAGTGGCTCAGCAGGTTCTGTGTAAATTATATCACGTGGAGAGACTTCTATTTTGGCATCGCCACCATCCTGTGTTTCAACCCTATTCGTTATTCAAAAAAGAACATAAAGTTACTCGATTAACATTGGTGGCCACTTCTCATTTTTGTCATGTGCATATGGATATGTACATGACAACAGGAAAAGGACAATGAACAAACACTAGATCATTTAGAAATTTCACGAACTAAACCAGACAAATTGTCAATTTCACGAACTAAACCAGACAAATTGTCAATTTCAAGCCTTATTCTTTCATTCAGATACGACAGATAGAGGAATACTCGGAAGCATACCATACAAGAGTCGATGGTTTATCTGCTCTCCAATTGATTGAGCGCATTCCTCTTCGCGTGCTATTATGAGTTATTGGAATATCCTCGGCAAGGGGTAAATCACAAAGTTCTCTCAGAAACTTTCCATCAGCTGTCCAAAGATCAACCTTTTTAGGAAATCTCCCACAAGGCACGAGATAAGAGTACGGCCTGTGAATTGAGCTGATTAAAACATAGTTTTCATCGGGAGAGGGATTCATTGATGTATATATAGCCGGTGTTCCAACCGGATTCACTTTTCCATCCAGAGATGCCAAAACAAGTTGTGAAGTTGCATAGTATTCAAACAAATCTTCATCATATTCATCTTTTAGAAGATCTTGATATGTTCTGGACTGAATGATATTTTTTTGTTCATTTGATTGGACCTTAGGGCCAGAAGGAATCAAAGGTTTCTTTGGGAGATCTCCACGAGATAAAGGGATGGTACAGATCAGTAGAGTTGAGCTATTTACCCACACAAAGCTGACAAGAATGAATAGGAGAGAATTAGAATGCATTAAAACCTTCATACACCAATGTACAGTAATGTAGCATACTTATCAAAAACTGCATTTAGAAAGATATCTGCTGACTGGAAAAGAGGTCTACAGTTTCCTGTTTCGACATCAGCTACCCATAGGCTTAGCATGCTACTCCTGCCGTCTTCCTGTTCAATAATAGTATTTGCACGGGAAAAAAGCAAGCATAAAAACATTGAGCAATAAAATTTGCATCAGAAATTCAGAATAAGATGCACTTATAGAAACTTTTACTCAACCATGACCAGTATAAAGTATAGTATGATTATGTCAACATAGAATTTTTTGCATCTAAAATGCCGTTCTGAAGTAAAGTGACGTCATAAAAAATTCAGTACACATGCACCAATATTGTCCTAAGCACTAATGAATCACTAAAAGAGTGAGTATACCTCATCAGTTCGCACACTAAAGGCCAGAAAGCTACCATCATTTGACCTATGTGAACAGAAATAAATGAGTCAAAGGTATGAACACAATATTATAAGCAAGAAAAACAATTAAGAATATCAGTAAGTCGTAGCAACAAATTCAATGAATAGAAGAATGAAGGGTCTCAGAAGAGTATGTAAAACAACCAATCTATGAATATGTTCTGGATAACATTGAAAGCAATAAGCAGGTCCGGGTAGATTAGTAGTAAGCAGGAAAAAATGTGCCGACGCAATTGTGTGATACTTTGACTTCATTCGTGTTTTTGAAGCATCGAACCTTAAGGTAATTAAATGTTTGTTTCTTCAAAATGTATATCCTTAGAGATAGAGTAATGGAAGGATAAACAAAAGGAAACCAAAATAGTACTCAAAAAATCATCAATAGTAGTTTGGATGGGGTGGGGGTGGGGATTCTGTTCCATTTTGTCTACAAAAAAAGTTCTCTCTTAAACATCTGGAGTCATATAGAGGTCAACAAGAACTTGAAAGTGATAGAAGCCAACCATTTGATCATTGAATTTTTAATGTCACTAGTACAAAGCACGTGCGACGCACGTGTATGTCCGTTAGATTATATATAATATAAATTCAAAAGATAAAAATATAATATTGATTTTTCTGGTACGTTAATTAAATTTTTCTATTTATTAAAATAAAACTAGAAATTATTAATATTTGAAATTATTAGTTATTTTTGATTTTAAGTGGTGGTCATGCTAAAACAATTTTTACTTTTGTATGTTATAAGTTACTTAGATAATTATATATAACTTTTAATATTGTTGTCAATTGTCGAGGAATTTGCTCATGCTACTTCATTTTTTCATGCTAAATCACTTTGAAGTTACAAAACTATAACTTTAGACTGTGCATCCTAATTACCAATTAATAATAGTAGTAGTTAAAATCATAAATTTATAATAGATTAATAGTAAAAATATGACATAAATTGCTTCAGATGCTAATTAAGTTATTTTATATCGAATTAATAGTAATATGGAATTAAATGAAAAAGTATACAAAGAAATGTGAGTAAATAATTCACCATTAATTTTGTGTATTATGTATTTTCGTTGTGAAATGTGTTTGATAATTATAGTGATCATTGATTAGCATTTGTTAAGACCATTAAAGCTTTTAGGTGTGATGCTTTTATTTTTTTATTTAATTAACTCGAAATAAAGTTAACTAAGATCGAATTTTTTTTTTAAAAAAAAATAGCATTTGTATTTTTTTTCGCGAAAGTTTTTTGTTTTTCAGATATTTATGGTGCGAATTATACCAGTAGTTACAAAATTGTATTTAATACTATTTGTATGAATTTATTTGGATAATATAATTGTTTATGTGAATCTGTTTGATGATTATTGTATAAATTTTCCATGTCAAGTGAATCGTACTATCAAATGAATAATTGATTACAAAAATATTATATAAAAAATTGAATATTTGGAAAATTCAATTTTTTTAGTAATTTAAATATTCATTGTTTTGGTTTATCATGAATCCTTATTCAATTATTATATTTATATATTAATTAGTAGAACTGTACAATGAGTTATGACAATAAATTATGCGTTTTTAGCTTGTTTCAATTCTTCATTGTGTTATAATAGTTGTTTTAATACTTCTTGTTATATAAGTAGAATAATAATTATATTTAAGTTTATACTTTTGAAACTTAGAAGTGATTGACACGTAGTATTTTATTTTCTACTATTATTATTATATTATATTTTAATGCTACAATTTAAGAAGATTAAATTTTGTAACTTAAAATTGATTTAACATGGAAATGAAGAGGTTGGAGCTTCAATAATTATTATTAGCATTATTTTTTTGACACTTAGAACATTTTATTACTTAAAATATCTAACTAATTATGTTATTTGAATATCAATTGGCAGTAAAGATAAATACCATCTTTAGTTTTAACTATTATTGTAATTCTCATTCTAATTTTTTCTAATCTATGTAAGTGTTTTCTTTTTTCTTTTGTAGTTCATTACATCAAAAGGTCTTATATGTTAATCAATATTTTTAAATTATTATATTATTATCATCATTATTAATGTTAATTTTAATGTACATTCATCAATAAAATCAAAGAAATAGATTGTCGGTGGTATACTTTCCCTGTAATCTATATTAAAAAGAGAATTGATTGATAATAACTTTCGAAAGTTACAAAATTGAATAGAATTAAATAGAGAGGCTTTGGAGCTTAAATATTTAGAAGCAACTTAAGGGGGCAAATTTAACATGAATTAGATTTTTCCTTTCATGCCCCTAGTTAATATTCTGTTTTTACATTTATATCTCTAATTAATTTTTATTTGTATTGAAAATCATAGAATAAAAGGTAAAGTTGTTAATTCACATTGAAAACGTTGCCCTTTATAATAATATAGATTAATCTAAATTAAAAAGAGAATTGATTGATAATTACTTTCGAAAGTTACATAATTGAATAGAATTAAATAGAGAGGCTTTGGAGCTTAAATATTTAGAAGCAACTTAAGGGGGCAAATTTAACATGAATTAGATTTTTCCTTTCATGCCCCTAGTTAATATTCTGTGTTTATATTTATATCCCTAATTAACTTTTATTTTTATTGAATATTATAGAATAAAATGGCAAAATTGTTAATTCACATTGAAAACTTGCCCTTTGATTCACACATTTATAAGAATATAACATTGAAAACTTTACCCGTTGATTCACACATTTATAATAATATAGATATGGATTAATCTATATTAAAAAGAGAATTGATTGATAATTACTTTCGAAAGTTACAAAATTGAATAGAATTATATAGAGAGGCTTTGGAGCTTAAATATTTAGAAGCAACTTAAGGGGGCCAATTTAACATGAGTTAGATTTTTCCGTTCATGCCTCTAGTTAATATTCTGTTTTTACATTTATATCCCTAATTAATTTTTATTAGTATTGAATATTATAGAATAAAATGGCAAAGTTGTTAATTTACATTGAAAACTTTACCCTTTATAATAATATAGATTAATCTATATTAAAAAGAGAATTGATTGATAATTACTTTCGAAAGTTACAAAATTGAATAGAATTAAATGGAGAGGCTTTGGAGCTTAAATATTTAGAAGCAACTTAAGGGGGCAAATTTAACATGAATTAGATTTTTCCTTTCATGCTCCTAGTTAATATTCTGTTTTTTACATTTATATCCCTAATTAATTTTTATTTGTATTGAATATTATAGAATAAAATGGCAAAGTTGTTAATTCACATTGAAAACTTTGCCCTTTGATTCACACTTTTATAATAATATAGATATAGATTTTTAGAAAGTGGGGGAGGTAGACCCCAATCTGTATATACAATAATAAATAAGCATTTAATCTCAACAGATTGGGATAGACTACAAAAACCATAGAAAGAATCAAGTCGGGTCACGCACATATGTCAATCTTCTCCAAAAGCTTCTTTCGGTCAGAATAGCTCATTATTATCCATTCGAACTCCCTCTCTTTGTATATAACTTCAAACCATGTCTTATTCTATCGTCTTTTTGCTCTCCTGAAAGGGCCGGAATCTATGAACTCCACTCAACGCACAGGTGCATCGCTGAGCCTACATCGTACGTAACCAAACCAACGTAAGCGACTTTATTGCATCTTCTATTTTATACAAACTACTTCAGCTTGAATGTCTTCATTCTTTATTTTATCCCTTCTGGTCTTGCCATACATCCAACAGTGCATATTACACTCATCTTTGGGACATGATTCCTCTTGGGAGCCCAGCATTTCGTCTCATACAACATTGCAGGCATGATTACAATTCTATAAAGCTTTCCCTTCAATATCAGCAGGATTCCAGCGACATTTCTCTATTTCAGCCAACCAACATCTATTATGTGGTTAACGTCTCTATCAATCTCTCAATCCTTTTGAATAATAAAACCTAGATATCGAAACTTGCTACTCATCAATACCTTTTGGTCATCGAGTGTTATGACACTGAGATCCCGAGATGTACAGACACTAAATTAGAACTCAATATATTCTGTTTTGAGCATACTTACTCTAAAATTCTTTGATTCCAATATATCTCTCAATAACTCCAATTTAGCATTTACTTTTTGTTGCCCTAGTCTCGTCTATTAACACAACTTTGTCAGCAAAAAAACATGGTCCAAGGTATTTCCGTCTGCATGTATTTTGTTATCTCATCAATCACCGAGGCGAACAAGAAAAGACTCAAAGCAGGCCCTTACTGCAATACAACTTGGTACTATTATATAATTGATTCTTTTTCCAAAAAAGATGGGGAGGAGATTTGTAGACCTCGACCAATATATAAGAATTCAAAGCAGACCCTTGCTGCAATACAACTTGATACTATTATATAACTGATTCTTTCTTCTTTTTTTTCAAAAAAGATGGGAAGGAGGAGATTTGTAGACCTCGACCGATGTATACTGAGTATACTAAGGATGCAAAACATCCTCATGAGGGGGTGAAGAAATCCATTTCCCAAATGCAAGATGAGAGAGAGAGATAAGTGTCCAGCGTTTGTTAATAAATCTGCAGCCCAACTCGCTTATTTGCAAATGTGAGAGACACACATCATATTTGTTTGAGTTCTTGCTAATATCAAGGTTTTAAAATCAAATTTGCTATCATATCATTGTTCCCAAATTCCAATTCCACCAGCGATACTGAAAAAGAGTTTATAATCCTACGTTAATTTGTCAAATCATATCAAATGTAAGATTATCAACAATTATTAGTGTAGCAAGTATGCATGTGTGCAAATAAAGGAAAAGTCGATTGATAAACTACGAAAGATATCGAGCCATTAAAAAGAGCCAGTATTGAATGCTTTTTTGAATATACTGTAGACTTCTGTGGCAGTCTAAACACTAACCAAAATAAGTAAGCAAATATTTCAAAAGACAAGTAATCCCTGATTTGCCTGAAAGTCACAAATTTTGAGGCTTACCACGTGACAAAATTGAGTTTCGCCCCACTTGGAAGGCCATGTACCTCTCTTTCTGGGCTCAAGGTACCATCATCCATTATCTGGTGGATTCCTATACCTGTGTAGAATGACCTGAAAAGAAACCTCATAACAAGCTTTGACTACATAAATAAGAAACTGCAAGCTAAAACTAGCAAGAGCAAACTCCATTCACATGGTCAACTGCCGAAAGAATAATATTGATTGAACTTGGGAATGCCCAGCAAGAATGACAATTCTTGAAAACACAAATGGATCAGAGACAAACAACTAGATGGTAGAGTTCATTGATCGTGAGTATGTTAACTGTTTGAAATAGAACCTGAAGATTAACATAAAAGAAAGTACGTCACTCTACTCACATTCGACTCCTTGAATTGGATTTTCCATCAATCCTGACACCAGCAAGCTTCTCTTCTGGTCTCGCCAGTTCAGCAAGAGGAGGTAAAGATCTCCTCTTAAGGAATAGTAATTTGTCCCTAAGAGGAGAGAATGATAGTGTAGGAAGGGGAGGAGCATCAACAATATCTCTAATCTCTTGCGGAGGAAGACAATACCCATTGCCCAAAGATGAATCTTCAAAAAGGTGAATTATAAGAAATTAGAGACTGAGCATATCAGTAAACCGTGAAAGTATGATAAGGTAATGCATTTTTAAGCAAACACTTCAGTTCAATATCCGGATTCATATCTTGACAGAGTATCTACGTGAAACTAGATGCAAAACTGAAAAAGTGACCATACAATAGATTAAAAATGAGATCAAGATAGATCATGGAGTGAAGAATGCAGGACACACACAAAAAACAGCCTAATAATCCTCAATCAAATTGAAACTGTAGTTTCTCTCCCATAGTTAATGCAGTCATACTTCCTAAAATAGATACAAATGTACGTGCTGCAAAAACATAGATGACGTGTGAACCAATCAATCAATCCAGTTAGTACCAGCAATCCAGAAAGAAAAAATAAATAAGAATCCATGGTTCCCAGAGAATCCAGAAATGAAGAACTGCGTGCCAAGCAACATATTAAGAATCTATGTGTGTGATCGTGTCGAAACAATGTTTTGGTATCAAATCAACAAACCAAGTGTTGTGACCAGCAATTAAATCTCACAAAACTGCAAACCTCGTCATGCACCACCAATAGCAAGTTGCCAACACTTGCATAAACATATAGAGAAGAAAATTCAAGAAAGATAAACCTGCCTCCTCTGCGAAGACTCAATTTAAATTTCACCTCCATCAATTTGTTTTAGCTTAATTTTAAATGGAGAATTAATCAAGTGTCCACAAACTCTGATTCAGACAGTCAAACATATCAACAATCAGAAATAAATGCCATTTATAAACACCGTGAACAATAACTGATGAAGAAAAACACTCTTAACCTGATCAACCTTTGGTCAAAGGAAACAATATAAGTAATGATTAATTTAAACCAACCAGTTAAAGCTCAAGTAAACGAAAATTCCCATTTGAAAACGCCTGATTTTCTAAACAGTCGGTTAGCTTATTCTCTCAAAGAATAATCGAGCAAAAATCAGGAAGAAACAGGAACAGAACGCAAAAAATCGCAAGCACAGAATAATAAAAATTAAAAAAGTTAGAAATTACAAGCTACCATCAAAATCATCGGTGGTGGCGGCAGAAGAAGCGGCACCGTTTGAAGCACCACCGTTTTCAGCGGCGTGGACAGGGAAAAGATTGCTAAATCTCATGGCTTTAGCTCTGATAATAGCTGACGTTGCTGAATGAGTTTTGTATAAGGAAAAAGGAGACAGAGTCGGGGGTTTCAGATAGAGAAAATGAGGAGTAACGGAGAGAATAAAGGGTCTGGCCAAATGCTGGTGAAGGCTCATGTTGGAGTAGATGGAGTAATAATAGGCTCCGCACAGGTTGTAATACTTTTGGAATCTCATCAGTGGTCGGGTGTGATGAGATAGGTGCGGGCCACCGCTACCGCGTAAATTCTTATATGTATCGGTTACGTGTTTGTCCATGCAAACACACATAAAATTTTATCAATCATGATTTGATAAATCATTTTTAAATATTTTTGTACTTATTGGTGCATAAACCATAATCTACTCTATACAAGAATTTCCCGGAGAGTTGGTCTCGGCAATGTTCTTTTTTCCGTCGCCAATGTTTTGGTTATATGTCAATATTTGTATTCAACATTTTTAAGAAAAAAATATACCGTAACTGTGCTATTGTTTCCATTTTTCAAGAACCAAAAACTGAGGCATAACTTTGCTTGCGAATCAGACATTTTTGGTACATTTGTTATGTTTTCTTTTCCTTTTAAACAACAGTAGTTATGTTTGGATAACTTCTAAGTGGATAAGAACTGGAAGGGACTACTTAATAATGTCTTTCTTTTCGACTGTTTTTTGGATTTTGATGTTTTTTTTACTGCCTGTATTTGCAAGAACTGTAATGACTTTAACTATTCTTGCTCTTTAATTAATTAGTCTGATTCCGTTCAAAAAGAAGTTCTACGTGGAGCTCATGACTGGCAAAGAAATTACATGTAATTCGTATCCACGAGTAAGTATATGAAGGGGTGGATTTAGAATTTATGTTGAGGGGAGTAAAAATAATTGAGGGAAAATATTTTAGGGGACAAAATATAATTTTAAGGGGCAATCTATAATTTTGGGGAGTCAAAATACAATTATAGAGGTGAATGTAATTTTATATGGTACTACGTAAAAAAAAAATTGACTTGCCCTCACTCGCCTTTGCATCCGGCAACTCCTCGTGCCAGGCTAAATTGCATCCTACGTCTGCTTCCGGGACTCATCGTGCACTACGTCCGTACTTGGTAGTGTTAACTAGGAAGTTTCTTTAACATGGAATTGCGAGAGCTTCGTACTCTAAGCAGAACAAATAAAATGTAGTATTACACCAAAATAAGCATCAATAACCATATAATATTGCTAAGATTTGACTGCTCATAAAATAACATCAGCAGTAACAGGCCCAAAGGGAACCAACATATGTATCACAAGTAGGGGTGCTTATTGGGTCGGGTCATTTCGGACCCGTCCCAGAATACAACATGTTAACCCGGTTCGGAACCGAGCTAATCGGTTCCAACCCAATCCGGAACCGGTAAAAAATCGGTCCGGAGCAATTCCGTGCCTTGAAACCGGTAGCACCATCAGTTCCGATGCTATCGGACCGGTTCCAGTTCCGAAACCGATAATTTTTGAAAAAAAAATAAAAAAATAATAAAGCATGCATGGCAACGGCTTTATAGCCATTGCCTTTGTGAACGTTTGGCAACGAAAACGGCTACAAACGTTCAGATTTTTTATTTTTATTGTATTTTATTTTAAAAAAAACTATAAATAGGTGTGTTGTGATTTGTAAATCCACAAAATTCATTCTTTAAAGTTGTATACTTCTATCTCATATTTTTCTCTCCAGTGTGCTATCTGCATTTTACTTATATAATAATGGCATCTTCATCTACCAGCGTTGGTCGTAGCTGGGTTCGCAGCCGGGGTCTTATCCCGGGTTGTCTATCACTTAGTTCATCTTCGGCAATGAATTTACCTATGCCAATTCCTGAGTTAAATGAAAGTTATGATTTTTTTGATGACCTCAATGTTGGTGGTTCATCAATGAACGTCGAACCGCAACAAACCGAACAACCTGCTGAACCTCCTGCTACCCAAGCTGTCCAAGCCCAAGAGAGACAACAAGTAGAGTCATCCGGAGCCACTACAGCAGTGAGTAAACACAACTCGTGCCAAAAGAAGTAAGATATGTGATCACTTTGAACTCGCTCAAAAAAAATGTACTAATATTCATATATAAGATACAATATTCATATAAAGCTTGTGGTTCCAGTGGAGGCACCGGAACATTTAAATAACACTTAGTAAAAAAATATAATTTTGAAGAGACAACATTACAATCATTAGATAGAGAAGCAACACACGCACAAATAATATTCTCACTGGCACGAATTTTATTTGAACTGCTGAAATTAACCGTAGGTCACTTGCTAGATATGTGACTAGATGTGAACTACCTTTTATACAAGCTGAACATATTGGTTTTATTGAATTTGTTTCGTCTATACAACTCATGTTTAAACATATTTCTAGGCACACACTTAAAAGAAATTGTATGGACGTACTTGTTGAATATAGAAATACATTGTTTGAACATCTTTCTAGTTTGCCTTGTAGGGTTAGCTTAACAACCGATATTTGGACAAATTTAAACTCGGATTCATATCTTGTTGTCACTTGTCATTGGATTGATGATAATTGGTGTATGCAAAATGGATTTTGTCTTTAGATGAGTTATATTGTGCACATACTGGTTATGTAACTGCTAAATATATATTCGATACCTGTAGACATTATGGAATTTAGGATAAAATATTATCAATCACATTAGACAACGCTGCGAATAACAATGTTACGATGCGTGAGTTAAAGACCTATCTGAAACCAATGCTTGATGGTATTTTTTTTTCATGTTAGATGTGCATGTCATGTTATTAATTTAGCTGTTAAAGTTGGTTATGAGAACAATCACTCAGCATGTATTGAGAAAATGAAATACTGCGCTAAATGGTTATGCACTAGCCGTGTTAAGCGTGATTGAAAACAATTATGTTTATCTAATGGTTTAAAGTATCTTCTTTTTCCATCACCAATAGAAACTAGGTGGAATTTGTTATACAATATGTTGAATGATATGCTACCTTACAAAGATATTTTAACTCCATTTTATAATTCATATCAAATGCCTGATACCGATGAAAGTATTTATTTGACTGATGAGAATTGTGAATTTGTTGAAAATATCATTGTTAGGTACGTTCAAAGAAGCGACGGAACGCTTCTCCGGTGTTACTTATCCAACTTCCGTTTATTTTCTTCCTTTAGTATTTAACATGTTTGATAAGTTTATAGAATTTAGAGATGATTATGACTTGCATGCTTTTGTTAGTGCAATGAAAACTAATTTTATAAAGTATTGGGAACAAATCTCATACATGCACTGCATCGCAACATTGCTAGATCCTAGTCAATGTTTAGCTTCATTTGAGATATTTTTTGAATATTATGCTAAATTTTTAAGGAATGTTGTTGACGATCAAAAAAGTCTACAATGCACTCTCTCCAAAATATGTTTCAAATGTATTATAATCAACAGACAAGTGAATCATCGCAACAAATGGTTGTTGAAGAAAAACCATAAGCTCAATCTAGAGGCGGGGGCATCAATTTGCTTAGGATGCTGGCCACGAAAACCTTAAGGGAAAATGACATTCTACTAGCACATCGACTGAGTTGCAAATTTATCTGAATTATCAAATGCAGCACAATTCCCTATCTTAGCCAAACGGGCTAGAGACGTGTATA
The DNA here is from genome assembly GCA_907163345.1 of Haberlea rhodopensis. Taxonomy (NCBI): domain Eukaryota; kingdom Viridiplantae; phylum Streptophyta; class Magnoliopsida; order Lamiales; family Gesneriaceae; genus Haberlea; species Haberlea rhodopensis. The sequence continues at coordinate 31,071 of CAJQUN010000993.1, forward strand.
CGGTACAAGCTTCAAGCGTTGCTTCTGAATCGGCATTCTCAACATGTGGCCAAATTATTGGAAAATATAGAAGTAGTCTATCTGCTGATTCGTTATGCTAAAGCAGAATGTAAGAATAGAAGAGATGGTGCGGTTGATGAATTCGTAAGTCATCGAGCAAGAAGAAGATAACTAATTATATAAGTAACCTTGGCGGCTTTAACAGAAGACGCAAACTCAGTTGGCGTGTACCATATTTAAAATAAGACACGCCAACCCGGTTGGCGTGACCATAAAAAATATGGTCAACCCAACTCGGTTGGCGTGTCTATAAAAAATAATGGCAACGCCAACCAGGTTGGCGCGACTATCTAGAAAATAATGGTCATGCCAACTCGGTTGGCGTGACTATTATTTTTAAGGCGTCACACCAACCCGGTTGACGTGACCAATTAATAATCACGCCAACTGGGTTCGGCGTGAATCTGTTCTATAAATCAAGCCACCGTTTCTCTTCTTCCTAGGCCAGCATCTTCATTTCTCCCATCAACAAGCATTGTTTGTTTCCTTTTGCTTCCAGATTGCTCACCCCATCAACACGCAGTTTCTTTATTTCTGCCACCGTCGTTCACGCCGGTCGCCACCAGTGGCTGTTGGCTGGTGGCTATCGGCGGTGGCTGCTGGTTGCTGGGCTTCGTCATGTTTTGTCAGTTTTAAATTATTTTGTTACTTTATGTTATCTATATTTTCTAATATACTTTTTGTTTCATATTATAGGATGAATCCGATGACCGTACCAGGCCCAATTGATGACTATCTGTTGTCATTACAGTTATGTCCTCATTCTGAAGATGTATGGGCAGGTGATATTGATCGCCCCTTGCGTGTGAGAAATCCGGGTGGTTATTTTTGGGATCTTTGCCCATTAGACATACGTGTTGTAAGTATGTTAAATGAGTTTGGGTTTTATGGTGTATATATGTATGATAAGATTACGCTTGACCCTCATCTAATCACGGCGTTAGTAGATAGATGACGTCGTGAGACACACACATTCCATCTTAGATCTGGATAGGTGACTATTACACTGCAAGACATTGCAGTTATTTGGGTCTACGAATAAATAGTCTTGCAGTGTCAGGCACCAATTATGATAGGACGATACCCGAATGACAAGAATATTGTGATCGTCATTTGGGATTTACACCAGATCCGGGTCACTTTAAAGGTACATGTTTGTTAATGTCTGCATTGAATAATCATTTAGTGAATAATCGTCTCCATTTACATAGTACGGCGGATGAGGTTGTTAAATATGCACTGGGTTGTGCATTATTAATGATAGGTGGAATTATGTGCCCTGATAGCTCCGGCAATACTGTAAAATTATTGTACATATAGAAATTAGAAGATATCAGTTCTGTTGGTACTTTTAGCTGGGGTAGTGCTGTGCTGGCATTCTTATATCGTGAGTTGTGCACTTCAGCAGAGAGGGAAAAAAGTAATATGTGGTTACAACTCCTACAGGTAATCGTTACCTTTATTTTAAAATACTGAAAAAATATTGCTTGCATATTTTATTTATATTATTCATGTTAATATTTTAGATTTTGTCATTGTCACGGCTCCAAAGTTTAGCTCCTCAACTAGCACGCTCAAGAATTGATATTGGGCCAATACCAATCGACTAGGACAATTATTTACCTGTTGTTCCATATGGTGCAAAGTGATGCATTACAAATTATGTTGCAATGTATAATATTATATTTATTTACTTGTTATATAATTTATATTTTCTGATGATGTTTATGATTACACAGGTGGTCATGTAAATTAAGATTTACAGAAACTGGTACACATTCTGTATGAATTATTAGGGACATCCTAGACCAGCAGCCATTAAGCCAAGTAATTTTATTTTTTATGTTTATGTATAAAATATGATAGTCTTTGTACATCATTTTAATGTAATACTATATTTGTAGATTAATTGGCAGCCGTACCCTGATGACTATATCGAAGGATTGCCTACTGAGTTATGGACATACAGTGGCTCATTGATTTTCTATGACATAGTTGAGATGCATCGTCCTGAGCGGCTTTTTCGTCAATTTGGCATGGTACAAAACATCCCACCAGATCCACGGTTAGGGGATGAAAAATTACATGCAGTTAACTGAAGGGGCAAACAAATAATGACTGGTCTACGCACCATAGGCGGTACATCACTATATGGGTTAATGTGCATGCTCATACCGTGGACAGCCCGCTATATGATTCAGCTGCAAGGTGTAATTGTCGGGTACTGTGATGCCCCGAAATTAATTAATGGTAACCTGGACATTAATTATGTTTATATGATGAGTTATTATGATGATTAAGTTATGTGTGGAAATGAAGAATTAACATGATTTAAGGATGTTGATTTTTATTATGAGGAAGATATGGATTTAATGAAGTTGATTTCAATTGTAAATACTTGCCATGTTAATGTATTTTACATACATCATGATGGATTTTGGGGTACAAGTTAAGTATAAGATTTTATATTTAACCCACCTTCTTTACCTCACTTTACTTTTACCCTCAATCCCCAAAATCACTTTCCCAAACCCCCCTTTCCCTTATTTTCGAATTTTGCCCTAAAGGTGGGAAGGAATCCTTGTAAAAGTTTTATTCTTGCACTTCTTGGTAAGATTTAGTGCTTATGATGTTTATATATCACTTAATGATGTTATTGAAGTGTTGTTTGAGTTTTGGAAGGGTTTTAAAAAGGGTTTAAAGTGGGTTTGTTTGGGTTAGGGTGATTCTTGGTGGGATGTTGGATTTTTAATGGTTTTATGATGTGTGTTGAAGGTTTTGGGTGTTTTAATGTTTATGAGTTGTTGGTATAAATGTGGGTTGAAGTTGGTGTAGGATTTAATGCTCAAAGATGAAGAAATCCCGTGTCTGCGCGAGGCGATCGATCGCCTGAAAAGCAGCGATCGATCGCCGAGGGGCAGTACGCGAAGAAGGGGATAGGCGATCGATCGCCTCAAATGGCGCGATCGATCGCCAACGTCCAGTAGCCAAATGAACATCAGGCGATCGATCGCCTCATTTTAAGCGATCGATCGCCGCTAAGAGAAAAATCGGGCGATCGATCGCCTCATTTTGAGCGATCGATCGCCACTGTTCAAAAGTTGAAAAATGTTGATTTTTGTTAAATTTTTGGTATCGGGCTATTGTTTAACTTCTAATAATGAATTGTATGGTTGTGTAGAACCATCCCAGGCACCAACAACCTCAAGGAGATAAAGTTCCACAATTTCTCCTCCTTTTGGAATTAAGGTACGTAAGAAACGTACGAGCATCATACGGTAACACGTTCCTAAACTATGACCTTGCATTAATTGCATGAGTAATTATGATGATGATTATGACGACTATGATGAATAAGTTATGATGATAATGTTGTGGTAAACCAAGATGATATGATGTTATGATGACAATTATGATAAGACGATGATGTTTGAAATGATGATGTTTGAAATGATGATGTTTATAAGATGATGACGCATGTTTGACTATGCTACTTAGAATGGTTGAATGTCCGGTGACTATTATGGGCAAGCGAGGAAGGTCTTGCCGCTCACATAACTGAGCGATGGGGTACATCCGCTATCAAGGTGTAGCGATGGGTATCATCCGCTGAGCGATGGGGTACATCCGCTATCAAGGAGTAGCGATGGGTATCATCCGCTGAATAAGAGATACATCCGCTATCAAGGCGTAGCGATGGGTATCATAAGATGTGTTATGTCGAGCGAGGGGACCAATTGTGCCGCTGTCATAATAGCACCCGGACAGTCCCATTTCTAATTAACATGGATTGTTGTGAGCTTATATACGAAATATGATGTTATTCACTCATGTTTTGAGCTAATGATTATATGCGTAATTATGATACAGGGACAACCAAGGAAGGATAGTACTATTATAAACAGGAAGTATATATTATCAACTATTTCCATGCATTATTTAATGCCATTAATTCATGATGTTAAGTAACGATGTACATGCTCACGATGAGTTGTTCCTGTAGGTACACTTTTGGATCGAGACTAAGGGTCGGGTTGAGATGGTGAGCTAATGGAGCATAAGAAGATAGATACAGGATTTTGTTAGCCTTAACATTCATTTTGGGGAATGTAATTAACTAACTGTTGAAGTTTCATTTTGGCCTGTAATTACATTAAGCTCACATAACAACCAGAACTCTAAGATGTCTCTAATACATGTTTAGATCATAATACGCTATTAATATGATGTAAAGGTAGGAAGACCCTACAGGTACAATGACTGGTATGGACGAGTAACACGTAGATTCATTGGCCATCAACGACAATTTGTGGAGACTGGATATCAACAAGGAGATGACCCCGCATGGCAACATGTTGTATGTTGATTTATTACATATCTATTATATATTTGAAAATTATGTTTAGATTTAACAACTTGATAAAAATTGTTCACTCATTTCGATTGATCAGTTGGCGCAATTAACTGTTACATGCGACCGTAATATTGCTGAGGGACAATCCATTTTGGCGTATGTGGATGCATTTAGTGATGTCAGAAATGTAATACAACATGTGATGCATGTCGCGCAGGAACGACGAGATAGAAACTTTCCGTCACACGAAGAGGGACATGCTAGTGAGGAAGAACAAGTGCAGCCGATGCATGCGAGTGACGAAGAACAAGTACAGCCGATGCATGCGAGTGAGTGACATACTGGCCCATCAAACTATGTCCCGACATATATGTCAGATCCATCGTATTCATATGCCGGCGACATGTATGGAGATTGTTATATTCCTCAACCACCGCATCAGTCGTATGATAAAACGTCTTTCACGCCTTATCAATCCATGTACACACAAGAACATTCCAGCCCAGATGTTAATATTAGATTCCCTGGCATATATACATCGATGTCTCCACAATTTGATGTGTCACCATATTATGTTCCCTAATTTGTCGACTGATGTCCAGCTGGGCGAATGTACCTGTAGTGCAGGATGACCAGGTCATTTAGGAAGGACGAGGTCAGAGACAGAAACAGCCGCGTCGTTGTGGTACTAGAGGGACATTATAGAGTTTTATCCGTAATATATGTAGTTATGTTTTGCCTTGTCAATCTTATTATGAAATGTAATGAATGTACTTTCAGGCCATATGAATGTCTTATTTATTTAACAATAACAATAACAAGATTACAACTTTACTGATTTTGGGAACTCGGTGCCATATGTCGTCTTGCCCGGGCTTCAGGACAATCCATCGCATTTTGCATGCGTGTTATTCGGTCTCGACCCCGTCTTCTTATAGTACGCAGGGTGGAATTGTGGTACAGTTCGAATGACGGGGTTTTCCAATACTGCTCTCCCCGTAATGGCTCAAATTGTCCTTGATATGAGCTCCAATATTCTTGCATATTATAATATGGCTTGACAAATGTTTTTGCGTTTATGCCATAATTTTGACATACTTGAGCAAGGAATGCCAAATTCTTCTCATTTTCCACAAGAACATTCCCTTGATTTGAGCTTCACAACATGCGTATTACCCCCACGTACAACTTGCATCCTTGTGATAACTGAGGCTGTTAGATGCCTTCGATCAAACATATGAACTTCAAGATGAATGGAGTGACGATCAGCCCGAGCATATTTTTCAAATGCATAATCCGATCATTCTTGATTATTTTGGATCATTCTATCCGATTTTTTCAATCGCTCAAAAAAAATATTACACACAACGAGCGAATGTTAATTGTACAATGGCAGTGATTGGAAGGTGACAGGCACCTTTCATAACTCCATTTATGCACTCCGACATATTTGTTGTTAGGATACCACAACGCCATCCTTCATCATGAGCAAGTGTCCACTGAGACTTGTCAATCCGATTCAAGTAATCAAAAGCCCTTGGTTCAATGGTTTTGATCTCTTCCATCGTACGCTCAAACTTTATCAGTTGATTTTCTGATCCAGCTTTGCACAACAAGTCTCTTAAGTGCACGTTTTTGAAGCGACTATTAAAGTTTGAGCACAGATGTCTCAAACAAAATCGATGCACTACACGAGGGGTTTGAATTTGGGATACATTCGGCTGCTGCAATAAGGCCCGGATGTCGATCAGAAATCAAACAAACACCGCCAGATTCTCCAATAATGTGTTTGCTAACCATCTCCAAGAACCATTTCCATGACAAAAAGTTATCTTCATCCACAATTAAAAATGCCAACGGTAAGACTTGATTATTAGCGTCCATGGACACAACAATCAACATCTTATGCTGATATTTTATAACTTAACGACAGCGCCGGAAACCATCTATATAAGGTTGGAAGGCCCATAAAACATAATTCAAAGTTTTTTTCTCTTGGCCTTGCATTATCAAGATGATCCCAATCCACGACTGTGCCTGGATTTCATTTTCGCAAAGCTCCCATATAGAAAGATAATTTATTCTCTCCCATGTTCCATATACGTTCCGAACTGCACGTTTCAAACTATGCCAGCCTTTTGCATATGATATTTCAAACCCATACTTATCTTCCACGGTTTGAATCACATGCTTGATTTCATAAGCTGGATCACGACGAACGATTCCCAATAACAAGCTAGCAATCATGTTCTTATCCAAGTTCGAATGATCAAGCGGCAGCTCACTCAGCAGACAAGTGTGAGGACCACCATACTTGGTTAATTTGAATAACCAACATTTTTATCCACATGCACGCATGTCTGTACTGTGTTTGCATATTACTTCCATAATGTTTTTTTATCTTAACCACGTGGTACTCACGTTTTGCAACCCGTACTGAATAATCCTTCACAGCTGCCTGCAGATGAAATTTATCTTTGAAGACCATGTTGCAATAGATTTCACCTTTGGAGTAATCATAAAAACTCCCCCAACGACCTGTTGGATTGTCGATCGAATCTCCAAATTTTCTGGACGTGTCATGGAAAAGAATGGGATTGTTGGATAAAGATTACCATCATTTATCATGGTTGCAACTGACACTTCTCGTCTCATTGGTGCCTCCTCCTCTTGATTTTCAATTGCTTCTGCCATCACACCAATATCAACTTCTTCATCATCAGCGTCAACCTCATCATCAGATGGAATCCCCTCTGGTTCAGAATGAATTTCATCACCAGAATCAGCAAAATTGTCTGCTCGTGGCTCATCAGCAATATTATCAACATCTACTGGATGATCATCTCGTTCTCTACCACTATATGAACCCTCAGCTTGATGTCGAGCAACAAATGTCTCTTGAATCATAGATGTAGTCAATCCTTCTGAAACACAGCCATTCATTGACATTTCTGGAATAGAATCATAATTCATTGGTTATGCTTGTATATAAAGTTTCAAGCAACTATGGCCCTGTTCTGAATCAAATAGTAATGCTAAATTGTAATCATTGTCTATGGGTAAAATACTCTGACGTATTCCCGAAAAAATCTTCGTGTTTCTATTATTTAATTTCATAACAAAATTAATTATTTGTCAAATAAATAATACAAATAGTAGAGAGATACAACTCCATTTGTAGGTATAATCTTATCAAAGTTCATAATATCTTTTTGAATTTGGATAACATTAAATAGTACAGAAATTCTTAAATTTTTCAATATTGTTAAATGATGTGTATAATTTAAATCATTTAGTCAAAAACAATCATTTGTAAACGAGTATCACATTCACCAAATGTCTATTAATTTGTATTCGTTGTTGGAATTTTCTTCAAAAAACAAACATCTAGATTGTTGATTGCTTGGGGTAAGACTACTCTGGCTACATAAGACCTGATCATACATGGGTAATTGGGCGTGATCTGAGATGACCCCTTACCTAAGGGCCAGGCTCCCAACAAGTTATTTCTTACGGCCGAGTTCTCAACAAATCATCCTTCAAGATTCATCATTTTTACCAAGTATCGTTGATATTTAAGTTTTTCAGAGATATTACTGAATATGTGGCTTGTATTTTATACATTTGACGGTGATTTTTTTTTTTTTTTGCAGGGTAACATTTGATGGTTTTATTATTTAGAGATATTTGACTACAATTTTGACCTGTTATCAAGGACGGATCCTGGAATCAATTCTGTCATGGGCTGACAAGCTTCTAAAAGAGCATTAAATATTTTATCAATAAGGTTTGTATTGTCATATAAGGTTCAGATGACTTCTTTTAGTACCATTTGTGCTTCTTGTCTTCTCCTGATATCTTACATCGAACACAACAGTTTGTAATTTTATCGGTCTAGACTTTGCAACGAGGCGAGCATAAATAGTAATTGCTTGTAGTCAAGTGAAAAGAATGTGTGATAACGAGCAAATATAGGTTAGCTTGATGATATATAATAACAAGACATGTAATACAAACTCAATGAGAGATGATTATAATTAATACTTTACTTTTAAGCGCTACTTTAGACTTATAATACACACAGGGACGGAACCAGAAAAAAAAAAATTTGGGGGGGCAAATTATTTTTTTTTTGTAAGGGCTAAAAAAAAATTAGGGGTACAAAAAAAAAATTTGTTGACAAAATAACCCCCCTAGGTCCGCCCCTGAATACACATGAATGACAAAATCATATGCTGTTGTGGAAATCTGGCACTCAAATTTATATTTTGGAAAAAAAGTGTAATGTATTTTTCATTGATAGATTAAATACAAGATATAATTAAAAAGAAAAAAATAAGTTTGTAATCTCCGAATATTGACTAATATATAATTTTCTTAAATAGAAAAACGTTTAATTATAATTTTGTGTTGATATAAAATTATATAGTTAATATTTTGGGTCTATAAATGCTCTATGCATAAACCCAAGAAAAACATTTCTTTTTTCTTCTTTTGTCTTTATTTTTCACGTACTACAATACAATTATCTGGGCTGGGCAAGTGGCTACGCAATAGAGTCTCCACACATTTCACACATACACCGATGATAATTTAAACAACCTTTTGTACAGTGATGAATTGTACAACAGTCTTTCTTTCATTACTCGTAAGAAAAAGAAGAATAAGCCCAAAAACATGAGGGATCGTCTCTTTTCTTCCCAGCGCTTCTTTCTTGTTGCACCATATTTTTCATGGTTAGACTTTGCAGAAGGATATCTTTGTATGCTGATGCATCCCATGATGGTAGCCTATTAACCCCAACAACGTCACTACTGATCATATTCAACATTTTTTCTTTTGCATTCCTTTCTTCCTCTTCTCCATTTTCTTTGATTCTTCTCTGTGTTTTCTGCTCTTTCTTGGTGGCGCTGGAGTTGCTGGCTGATACTAGGTAAAAAAAAAATATGACCCGGGGCTACACGTCAGGTCAGCCCTCATATGGATCCGCCCTTGCCCGTTACATGTAACATGTACATGTATGCAATTTATTATTTTCTGTTGTACGTACAAGCCACATGTGTGGATAGGGGAGCAAAATTTCGATTAAAACGAATTAATTTCGGAAATTATTTTAATTTGGTTTTGATTTTTTTTTTCGTTTCGGTTTTTTATCTTAAAAATATCTGTTAACCGAATTAACCGATTTTAATATTTAGTTAAAAAAATTAATTTATTTTAATTTTTTGTTAATTTTATAAAAATTAATTACAATTAATCTTGTTTAAAAAAATCAAATTAGCATATTTTTTAATTTTTTTAAAAAAATATGGGTTGATTCGGTTACCGACGTAATCGATATTTTGTTCGGTTAGGTTAAATCAATTTAAAAAAAAAATTCGGTCGATTCGATTATCGTAAAAACTATTCGGTTTTTTGAAAATTTGGTTCGGTAGGTGACCAAATGCAAAGCCCTATGTGTTATCTTAACTGATATGGGGAGTAATACTCCCCATATAGTATAGAATTTTTCGGAATATAGTTCAACTATTTCATCTGTAATATTATTGTTATTCTTTATATTTTGCTTTTAAAAAATTTCCAACAAGTTCATATATATATATATTATTGAGTTGTGTGTTGTGTTACATTATTCCAAAGTTCATGATTTGGAAAAAATGTGTTTAATGAATTGAAATTAAACATGAAAAAGTCAGAATATATGAATGGAGGGAAAACAGTCGAAATCGGACGAGAAAACACAGCCCGGTCAAAACCGGGGTGCTGCGCCCCAGCGCCCGCTCTATTGCCTGGGCAATGCCCAGGCAGTAGAGCAGGCACTGGGCATCTGCTTAGTGGAGCTCCAGCGCCTGTGTTTCTGTCCAAATCGTGGAAACTGGTTTTTTTCTTCTGAAAGGTTGTGCACCCTTTCGCGTGTAGATGTGATTTTTCATGAAAAACACTTCCATAAGATGTCATTTGATGACGTCTTATGCCTTAGTATAAAAGGAACAACTCATGATTGAATTAAATAGACTTTTGCAAGATCAAATTCAAGTTTTTGAAATTAAAATATGAATATTCATCTTGTACATCCTTTGTTCTTATTGAAGTGCCATTAACTTTTGTGGTTCGAGGACTTGTGATTTGGATTGCTCATATCACAGGTTATAGTCGTATCTTGGAAAGCGATTGCCGCTAACCGTAAGTACCTTATCAGGGCAATATCATTTCAAGGACAAAGAGTATAACTCTTGCTTCGACATCCTACAAAGCCATTGTTACATTGCTTGCTTGTTCCTAAGATACACATCCTAAACTAAGATTCCTAAAATCTTGAAATGATATTGTAACAAATGGCTTTATCGAGTGGAACAACGACTACCGTACATTATGGAGAAAGGCCTGAGAAGGTCAACAGTACCAACTTCAAGAGATGACAACAAAATATGTTCTTTTACTTGACCACAATAAATTTGGCAAGGTACTTAACCGATGATGCTCCTGCGGTTGAAGATGGAGAAATTGACACCCAAAAGAGGGATGAACTTGATGCATGGATGCAAAGCGATTTCCTTTGCAAGAACTACATACTAAACGGGTTAGACAATAAATTATATAATGTTTCTTGTCTAATGAAATATTTTATGAACTTTGGGTATCTCTGGAAAAGAAGTACAAATCCGAGGATGCCGGCATGAAGAAATTCATTGTTGGGCAATTCCTGGATTTCAAGATGGTTGACACCAAGCCGGTGATGGCGCAAGTGCAAGATTTACAAGTGATCTTGCATGATATTCATGCGGAGGGAATGAGTCAACTGATTCATTCCAAGTGGCCGCGATGATTGAAAAGTTGTCTCCTATGTGGAAGGAATTTAAGAACAATCTCAAAAAGAAAAGAAAATAGATGAGTCTCGAAGACCTTGTGGTTCGGTTGCAAATCGAGGAGGACAACAAGACGTCTGAGAGTAAGGCGGGTATACACCAAATGGAAGCACGTGCGAACTTAGTTGAAAACGTAGCGGATCAAAGCGAAAGTTTGACGCTATGGCCTCCAAAAATGGAAAGGCGAAAAGGTTCAAAGGAAAGTGCTACAAATATGGAAAGCCAAATCACATGGCCAAGGATTGTCGTAACAAGACAATCACGGGAAGGCAAAGGATCAAGTCAATATGACCAAAGACGATCGGATCTCAAACTACTTCAATGATCTTATGCTTACCGCTTGATTAATATTTTGAGATTTACAAGTATTGTATTAAACAAACTTGGTATTTACAGGAATGTTATAGAATCTTTCAAAATAATTGCAATGATGGTTTTTGTTAATCGTTGAAGTGATAAAATTTATGTTATTACTTATTTTATTAAAGTTTTAATTTATGGTGTGATCGATTGATCATGTAAACTATAATTAATTACGCAAATTTGTAAATTAAATTTATTGTTTTAAGTGAATGTTAACTTTAATTATAAGTGTGAGACTTGTGCGGGGGATAAGTTAACAAAAACCGTCATTCAATCGGATGAAAGAAAAAGACGTCTCTATACTCAATTCACATTGATGTTTGGGATTTAAAGTTTATGCAAACTAGAGATATGAGAGAAGTATTAGTTACTTTATCGATTATTGCACAAGGAATCATTATGACTATTTGCTACGAAGCAAAAACGATGCCATGAAAGTGTTTGAACAATATAAAAAATGATGTTGAAGACCAATAAAGCAAATGAGTTTTGCAAAGAAGAATTGTGAGTTGATTCTATTTGTGTTATATAAGCATTTTAAGTTTAGAATTGAATTTGCAAGATACTAACTCTTGAATTTAAGTTTTCTAAGATTGTACGCATAAAATACAAATGGTTCGAATGCCACAATTGTTTTAAAGGGTGTTGTCTCTCATAAATATGATTCTATTTGAATTTTCTAAGCATGGTATGCTTAAAGCTCGTATTTGCCAGACATAAAATCTTGAATTCGAGTTTTATAAGTTTAGACGCTTAAAATACAAATAGTGAATTTTACTCGAGGGTATTGTCCAAGTTGAAATTGTGTAAGCAAAGCGCGTTTAAGTCAAAAGTTTGCAAGAAATGAAATCTTGAATTTTGATTTATAAATTAATAACGTTTAGAATTTGAACTTGAAAGTTGAACGCCAATGAAATCTTGATAAGTTCGAGATTACCCCAAATTGTAGGGGTGACAATTCTATTGGTCAACCATATCCTAAGTACCACATTTAGGCAATGCCAAAAATCCTTATGAGTTAAAGTTTCCTACAAATACTAAAAGTGTGGGGCGAATTCTCATGTTTAATTCTAGTTTTAAATTTTAAGCTATGCGCTTAAAAATCAAGTTTGTAAGATATAAAATCTTGAACTTGGATTTTCTAAGAATAATTGTGCTTAAATTTGAATTGTGAATTAAAACCGAGAATTTATTATAGTTTCAAACTTTGTAAGCTGTAATGCTTAGAATTCGAAACTTGAGATATCATGATATAAATTGGATACCTGACACAAAATGGTTAGGTGTTAAACTATTGGTAAATGCCGTTGTGTCATGAAAAAATGGGACAAAGGAAATTCTCTAAATAAATAGTGTATAGTTCAATCAATTATTCATAGCGCTGGATAAAACGAAGAAACCGGAGGGCTTCAATGGTTTTTTTAAGTGAAAATTCCTTGTTGGCAAAGTAATAGCAATCGCCATAATGAAGGACTCAAAATCTATAAATGGTAAAGTGTTTACTATTAGAAAAGACTCCATGCTGTGGAAATTTTCTAAGCAAACGTATTATCTCGATCCACAATGATCAATTTCATTATGCTGGATAAAAACGGAGAAGACACCGAATAGCTTCAAAGTTTCCTAGAAGAAATTCCATAAAGTGATAAAATCATATGCCTGCAATTATACATTGTGACAGCTGAGCTGTTGTAGAAAGGGCACAATGTAGTATAATAGTAACTCTCGGCATATAAGTCGTAGAGATAATACCACATGGCATGTGATCTCTAAGGTATGAGAAATCCTTGGATATGTTAACAAAAAGTTACCAAGAGATCAAGAAAATTGTCTATCGAGGGGAATGAGGATAAAACCCTATAATCAAAATCTCATAGTGGATACCCAACCTTGTTGACTGGAGATCCCAAGATCTATGTTCAAAAGAGATAACTAAATTATGAGATTTGATAAACACCTTGGTGATCAATCTCCAACTCATTCTAATGATAAAGGGTGTAGCATGCGAAAAAAGGTACGAGAATAGGCAAAATACCTTTAATAATTCCTAAGAAATATAATGATAGAGTATAGTGAGATACTCTTTTAGATATCACCTACGTAAGTGCGAAGTGTGGCCGCTTCAAAATTGGAAAGCACTTATGAAACCAAGCATGGTCCATGGCCGAAACGGACACAACCGTATGAAAGCAATACGATTCTTTAACGACACTCACTGCATTCATGCATTTGGAAAAAAAATATGCGTGATGAATTAAAATTAAGCATGTAAAAGTCAGAATATATGAATGGAGCAAAAAATGGGTGAAACCGGACAACAAAACACTGCTTGGGCAAAATCCGGGCATTATGAGTGTAATGCCCCGAAATTAATTGATGGTAACTTGAACATTAATTATGTTTATATGATGAATTATTATGATGTTTAAGTCATATTTGGGAAATGAAGAAGTAACATGATTTAAGGATGTTAATTTTAAGTATGAGGATGATGTGAGTTTAATGAAGTTGATTACAAATTGTAAATGCTTATCATGTTAATGTATTTTAAATACATCATGTTGTTATTGGGGGTACAAATTAAAAGTAAGACATAACCCACCACTTTTACCCCACCTCACTTTTACACTCAAACTCCCAAAACCACTTTCCCAAATTCCCTTTCCCCCATTTTCGAAATTAACCCTAAAGGTGGGAAGAAATTCTTGTCAAAGCTTCATCCTTGCATTTCTTGGTAAGATTTAGTGCCTATGATGTTTGTATAGCACTTATTGATGTTCATGAAGTGTGTGTTAAGTTTTGGAAGGGTTTTAAAAAGGGTTTGAAATGGGTTTGTTTGGGTTAGTGTGATTCTTGGTGGGATGTTGGATTTTTAATGGTTTTATGATGTGTATTGAAGGTTTTGAGTGTTTTAATGTTTTTAAGTTGTTGGAATAAATGATGGTTGAGGTTGGTGAGGTTTAAAGGTGCAAAAATGGAGATTTTCGACGTACAGAGGCTGGCGATCGATCGCCCGTTTTTGGCGATCGATCGCGAGCAGGCAGTAGGCTCCAGAAGCCTTTGGCGATCGATCGCCACTTTTGGGCGATCGATCGGTGAGCTTGGCGATCGATCGCGCCAAAAGTGGCGATCGATCGCCGAATGCATAATTTTGTTGATGCGGGCAGTGTGATCTCGCGATCGATCGGGACGACTTGGCGATCGATCGCGAGACACACAAAAGTGTGTTTTTGGCATTTTTGTGGGAATTTTGAATATTGGACTATGATTAGCTTCTAATATTGAATTGTATGGTTGTGTAGAACCATCTCAAGGACCCACAACTTCGAGACGATAAAGTGCTACGACTTCGCCACATTTTGAAAAGGTACGTAAGAAACGTACGGGCATCAACGGTAACATATCCCTAAACCATGACTTTGCATCAAATTGCATAAGTATTTATGATGATGATTATGATGATATGGTGATAAACAAAGATGATATAATGTTACGATGATAATTATGATATGATGATGATGAGTGAAATGATGATCCTTATAAGATGATGACGCATGTTTGACTATGCTACTTAGAGTGGTCGAATGTCCGGTGACTATTATGGGCAAGCGAGGAAGGTCTTGCCGCTCACATAACTAAGCGATGGGGTACATCCGCTATGTGTAGCGATGGGTATCATCCGCTGAGCGATGGGGTACATCCGCTAGGTGTGGCGATGGGTATCATCCGCTGAATAAGGGATACATCCGCTATCAAGGCGTAGCGATGGGTATCATAAGATGTGTTATGTCGAGCGAGGGGGCCAATTGTGCCGCTGTCATAATAGTACCCGGACAGTCCCATTTCTAATTAACATAGATTGTTGTGAGCATTTATACGAAGTACGATGTTATTCATTCATGTCTTGAACTAATGATCATATGCGTAATTATGACACAGGGACAACCAAGGAAGGATAGTACTATTAAACAGGAAGTATACGTTATCAAATATTTCCATGCATTAATTATATGCTATTATTTCATGATGTTAAGTAATGATGTACATGCTCACGATGGGCTGTTCCTGTAGGTACACTTTTGGATCGAGACCAAGGGGCGGGTTGAGATGGTGAGCTAAGGAGCATAAGAAGATAGATACAGGATTTTGTTAGCCTTAACATTCTTTTGGGGAATGTAATTAACTAAGTATTGAAGTTTCTTTTTGGGCCTGTAATTTACCTTGAGCTCACATAGCAACCAGTACTCTAAGATGTCTTTAATGCATGTTTATTTCTTGTTAAGCTATTCAAATGACGTTAAGGTAGGAAGACCCTACATTAGTGGTATCAGAGCAGTGGTTAGATAACCCGGGGATGAGTGAAGGGTAGCCTTAGCAGTAGGTTGGCTAGGCGCTTGCTCTTGACATGCTATGTTACACATGAAGTATATGACTGTTATGATAACATGTTATGGTTTCTGACGATGTATATATGAACTGCTTTTGGATTTTTGTTGTTAACCCTTGTGTTGCAGTATGGCAGCAAATATCGACATTGGTGATGCTGTAAGTGTGAACGCTAGTGCGGGGCGCACGAATCCCCTACCCCCGCCAGCCCTAGGCGAGGAGCCGTCCGAACAACAGCTATTACCGGGAGAATTGAGTCTGACTCAGTTTCTAGCATATCGGCCCCCGACATTCGAAGGGACTGAGACAGGGGAGCGAGCCGAAGAATGGCTAGAAAGGATAGAACAAATATTTGTGGCAGCCCCGTGTGCAAAGACAGCCTGGATAAGGCTGACAGAGTTCCAGCTAGCCAAGAAAGCACTGATGTGGTGGAGGACCACCGTGATTGAACAAGAGGCACAAGGTCAAGAAGTAAACTGGAAACTGTTCAGAACAAGATTCCTGGCCCGTTACTTCTCAGCGGCTGCCCGTCAAGCTAAAGAAGATGAGTTTAATAAGTTGAAGCAAGGTACCATGCCGGTGTCAGATTATGCTCTCCACTACTGTTCTCTACTCAGATATGTGCCTCATATCGCTGCCGACACTCAAGCTAAAATGAGGAACTTTATGAAGGGCTTGAGGCCAGAACTCTACGATAGGGTGATTACATATGGCCCCACTTGCTTTGATGATGCACTTAATCGGGCGGAGTTGGCCGAACTAGGGGTTGGTGCATACCCTGATGCTGTACCACCTCCAGCACCCCCTCAGAGATCTGCTCCCGACAATCTAAGGCCAAGGGGTGATCGGTTCAAGCCTGGGGGGAACACTTCGGCGTCCAGATTCAGTGGAAGGAGGCCCGATAACCGATGGAAGGGAAACCGTAGGAATGACGCTCCATCAAGAGGAGGACAGTCTCGGGGAGGAGGCAGTGTTGGAGAGGTACAATGCTCTCTTTGTGGACAGCCCCATTTGACGAAGAATTGTGTCGGATGTTATGTTTGCGGCGAGAGAGGCCACTTTGCTCGACAATGTCCCAACAGGGGAAGGCAGCAGAATTCTACTGGGAGGTCGACAGACAGAGCAGCACCACACAGGCCCCCATATGTACCGAGGCAGTTTGGAAGTCAGCCTACGGGGACACCTCAAGGACAAGTGTATGCATTGACAAGGGAGCAGGCTACAGCGGCTCCGGAAGAAGTCATAGCGGGTACGTGTCTTTTATTTACGCACCCTGCCTTTATATTGATCGACACAGGTGCGTCACACTCCTTTGTGTCGACGAGTTTTGTGGAAAGACACCACTTATGCACTGCTCCGTCGCCCACGCCTCTTGTAGTCTCGACACCCGCTGGAAGAAGTTTGATTGCTGATCAGATTGTCTATGATGGCCTCATTTATTTTGAGGATAACAAGTTAAGGTCGGATTTGATCGTTCTGGGAATGTCAGACTTTGACTGTATATTGGGTATTGACGTTTTGAATAGGTACCAAGCGGTTGTGAACTGCAGACAAAGGACTGTCCGATTCAGATCTGGTGAAGGAGTTCAGTGGACGTTCTATGGAGATGGTTCTCGTTCAAAGATTCCGTTAATATCCGCGGTCAAGATGACACAATTATTGGAACGAGGCCATACAGGATATCTCATTTATGCTATTGATATTTCTGGAAAGAAGGAAGAATTAAAGGTTGAAGATGTGCCCGTAGTGGCGGAATTTCCTGATGTATTTCCTGAAGAGATTCCTGGATTCCCACCGGCGAGAGAGGTCGAGTTTGGAATCAAATTATTACCGGGGACGTCAGCCATTTCTCGTGCCCCGTACAGAATGGCACCAACAGAGTTAAAGGAGTTAAAGGTTCAGTTGCAAGAACTCCTTGACAAGGGCTATATACGACCTAGCGTATCGCCCTGGGGTGCACCAGTTTTGTTTGTCAAGAAGAAAGATGGCTCGATGCGTTTGTGCATCGACTACAGACAGCTGAACAAAGCCACAGTAAAGAACAAGTATCCACTTCCGAGGATCGATGATTTATTTGATCAGTTGCAGGGTACGAGACTCTACAGTAAGATTGATCTGAGGTCGGGGTACCATCAGATTCGAGTAAGGGGAGATGACGTTCAGAAGACAGCCTTCAGGACTAGGTATGGGCACTATGAATTCCTAGTCATGCCTTTTGGGGTGACAAATGCCCCGGCTGTTTTCATGAGTTTGATGAACAAGGTGTTCCAGCCATTTTTGGACCAATTCGTCATAGTTTTCATTGACGATATACTCATCTACTCTCGGACTGAAGAAGAACATGTTGAGCACTTGAGGACAGTACTTCAGATCCTTAGGGATCATCAATTATATGCAAAGCTTAGCAAGTGCGAGTTTTGGTTGGACAGTGTGGTGTTCTTGGGTCATGTAATATCCAGCCGTGGGATATCTGTGGATCCCCGTAAGATTGAAGCTGTTATGGAGTGGGCTGCACCCACTTCGGTGCCCGAGATAAGGAGTTTCCTCGGTTTAGCGGGCTACTACCGACGTTTTGTCGAGGGATTCTCTAAGATCGCTAAGCCGTTGACCCAGCTGACTCAGAAGGGAGTTCCGTTCTATTGGTCCGAAGCTTGTGAGGAGAGCTTCCAAGAGTTGAAGCGTCGCTTGACGACAGCGCCAGTGTTAGTAATTCCTTCTGAGGATAAGAAGTTTGCTTTGTACACGGATGCATCATTGCAAGGTTTGGGTTGCGTGTTGATGCAAGATAAGCATGTGGTGGCGTATGCTTCGAGGCAGCTGAAGCCTCATGAGACCAGATACCCAGTCCATGACCTGGAACTGGCGGCCATCATTTTCGCCTTGAAGATTTGGCGTCATTATCTTTATGGCACGACGTTTACTATCTTTACAGACCACAAGAGCTTGAAATTTTTATTCACCCAAGCAGAACTGAATATGAGGCAACGAAGATGGATGGACTTACTTAAAGATTATGATTGTGAAATAGAGTACCATCCGGGTAAAGCAAATATGATAGCAGATGCCTTAAGTCGAAAGGTGAAGAGCACCGCTGATGATACTATGAGCTTATCAGCTATGATGGCTTCCTATTGCCATTTAGGCTATGATTTTGATGTGGACACGTCGCCGGTGCGAGTGTCAACCTTATTGGCTGAGCCGGATGTATTTGAGGCAATCAGAAAAGCCCAGAGGTCGGATGATGAAGTTCAGAGATGGACATCAATAGTACTTCGAGGTCAGCCAACAAAGTTTAGAGTGGCCGAAGATGATTCTTTAAGATTGGGCAACCGATGGGTGGTCCCAAATGCGCCGGGATTGCGTAAAGGAATTTTAGAACGGGCTCACAGTAGCCGGTTCAGTATCCACCCAGGAGGAAGAAAGATGTACAAGGACCTATGTGGTCAATTTTGGTGGAGACGCATGAAGCGTGAAGTAATTGCTTTTGTCAAGAGGTGTCTGATCTGTCAGCAAGTAAAAGCAGAAAGACAGAGGCCTGGTGGTGAGTTGAAGAGCTTAGAGGTACCTAAATGGAAGTGGGAACATATATCTATGGACTTCGTAACTCACTTGCCAAGGTCGGCCTCTGGATTTGATGCGATCTGGGTGATCGTGGATAGGCTGACGAAAGTAGCTCATTTCATTCCTTACAGTATGACTTTCACATATCTAAAGATGGCCCAATTGTATGTGCGGGATGTAGTGAGGTTGCATGGTATTCCAGTTTCAATAGTGTCTGACAGAGACCCGAGGTTCACTTCACATTTCTGGGAGGGCCTCCAATCAGCGTTGGGCACAGAGGTAAGACTGAGTACAGCCTATCACCCTCAGACAGACGGTCAGACAGAGCGTACCATACAGACGCTCGAAGACATGCTGAGGGCATGTGTTTTGGAGTTTGACACTCCGTGGCAAGAATCTATACCACTGGTAGAGTTCTCCTACAATAACAGCTATCAGGCGAGCATTCAAATGGCCCCTTTTGAAGCTCTGTACGGACGACGATGTAGATCACCGCTGTATTGGGAGGACTTGACTAGTAAGGCGGTTGGAGGGCCGGATATGATTAGAGATATGGAAGAGAAGATAAAGACGATACGCTTAAAGATGAAAGCGGCCCAAGATAGACAAGCGGCCTATGCCAATAAGCGGCGACGACCGCTAGAATTCCAAGTCGGAGATAAAGTTTTCTTGAAAATTTCACCCTTCAGGGGTGTGGTTCGTTTTGGTATGCGGGGAAAATTATCTCCGAGATATGTGGGACCGTATGAGATATTGCAACGCATCGGTACTTTGGCCTACCGTTTGGCTCTACCACCGTCCTTATCCGGTATTCATGATGTTTTCCACGTTTCCATGTTGAGAAAGTATGAACCCGATCCGTCTCATGTATTGCAGCCTTCGGAGGTTCAGTTGAGTTCAGATGTATCCTATGTTGAACGACCGGTTAGAATCCTTGATCGTGAGGATTGCAGGCTACGAAGTAAGATAATACCAATGGTCAAAGTTCAGTGGGATCGCCGGGGTGTCGAGGAGGCTACGTGGGAGACGGAACGGCATATGGTGCAGCACTACCCGGAACTATTTTCTGGTATGATTTATGTTTAGTTTCTTTTGGGTAAGTGCATGCGATTTCGAGGACGAAATCTTATAAGTAGGGGAGTAATGTAATGCCCCGAAATTAATTGATGGTAACTTGAACATTAATTATGTTTATATGATGAATTATTATGATGTTTAAGTCATATTTGGGAAATGAAGAAGTAACATGATTTAAGGATGTTAATTTTAAGTATGAGGATGATGTGAGTTTAATGAAGTTGATTACAAATTGTAAATGCTTATCATGTTAATGTATTTTAAATACATCATGTTGTTATTGGGGGTACAAATTAAAAGTAAGACATAACCCACCACTTTTACCCCACCTCACTTTTACACTCAAACTCCCAAAACCACTTTCCCAAATTCCCTTTCCCCCATTTTCGAAATTAACCCTAAAGGTGGGAAGAAATTCTTGTCAAAGCTTCATCCTTGCATTTCTTGGTAAGATTTAGTGCCTATGATGTTTATATAGCACTTATTGATGTTCATGAAGTGTGTGTTAAGTTTTGGAAGGGTTTTAAAAAGGGTTTGAAATGGGTTTGTTTGGGTTAGTGTGATTCTTGGTGGGATGTTGGATTTTTAATGGTTTTATGATGTGTATTGAAGGTTTTGAGTGTTTTAATGTTTTTAAGTTGTTGGAATAAATGATGGTTGAGGTTGGTGAGGTTTAAAGGTGCAAAAATGGAGATTTTCGACGTACAGAGGCTGGCGATCGATCGCCCGTTTTTGGCGATCGATCGCGAGCAGGCAGTAGGCTCCAGAAGCCTTTGGCGATCGATCGCCACTTTTGGGCGATCGATCGGTGAGCTTGGCGATCGATCGCGCCAAAAGTGGCGATCGATCGCCGAATGCATAATTTTGTTGATGCGGGCAGTGTGATCTCGCGATCGATCGGGACGACTTGGCGATCGATCGCGAGACACACAAAAGTGTGTTTTTGGCATTTTTGTGGGAATTTTGAATATTGGACTATGATTAGCTTCTAATATTGAATTGTATGGTTGTGTAGAACCATCTCAAGGACCCACAACTTCGAGACGATAAAGTGCTACGACTTCGCCACATTTTGAAAAGGTACGTAAGAAACGTACGGGCATCAACGGTAACATATCCCTAAACCATGACTTTGCATCAAATTGCATAAGTATTTATGATGATGATTATGATGATATGGTGATAAACAAAGATGATATAATGTTACGATGATAATTATGATATGATGATGATGAGTGAAATGATGATCCTTATAAGATGATGACGCATGTTTGACTATGCTACTTAGAGTGGTCGAATGTCCGGTGACTATTATGGGCAAGCGAGGAAGGTCTTGCCGCTCACATAACTAAGCGATGGGGTACATCCGCTATGTGTAGCGATGGGTATCATCCGCTGAGCGATGGGGTACATCCGCTAGGTGTAGCGATGGGTATCATCCGCTGAATAAAGGATACATCCGCTATCAAGGCGTAGCGATGGGTATCATAAGATGTGTTATGTCGAGCGAGGGGGCCAATTGTGCCGCTGTCATAATAGTACCCGGACAGTCCCATTTCTAATTAACATAGATTGTTGTGAGCATTTATACGAAGTACGATGTTATTCATTCATGTCTTGAACTAATGATCATATGCGTAATTATGACACAGGGACAACCAAGGAAGGATAGTACTATTAAACAGGAAGTATACGTTATCAAATATTTCCATGCATTAATTATATGCTATTATTTCATGATGTTAAGTAATGATGTACATGCTCACGATGGGCTGTTCCTGTAGGTAAACTTTTGGATCGAGACCAAGGGGCGGGTTGAGATGGTGAGCTAAGGAGCATAAGAAGATAGATACAGGATTTTGTTAGCCTTAACATTCTTTTGGGGAATGTAATTAACTAAGTATTGAAGTTTCTTTTTGGGCCTGTAATTTACCTTGAGCTCACATAGCAACCAGTACTCTAAGATGTCTTTAATGCATGTTTATTTCTTGTTAAGCTATTCAAATGACGTTAAGGTAGGAAGACCCTACAATGAGCCCTGTCTGCTGCCTGGAAAATGCCCAGGCAGTAGGGCAGGTGCGGGCGCCTGTGTTTCTGTCCAAATCACAGTAATTGGCTTTTTTCTGAAGGGTTGTGCACACTTTCGCATATAGATGTGCTTTTTTATGAAAAAAACACTTCCATAACGTGTCATTTGATAATGTTTTATGATTTAGTATAAAAGTAACAACCCATGGTTGAATTAAATAGACTTTTGTAAGATCAATTCAAGTTATAGAAAGTAAAATCTGCATATTCATCTTGTTCATCTCTTGTTCTTATTGAAGTGCCTTTAAATTAAACCTTTGTGGTTTGAGGACTTGTGATTTGGAGTGCTCCTATCATAAGTCATAGTCGTTGTATCTTGGGAAACATTTGCCGCTAACTGTAAGCACCATAGCAGCACAATATCGTTTCAAGGACAAAGAGTAAAAATTTTGCCTCAACATCCTACAAAGTCATTGTTACCTTGCTTGATATTGTTAGAAAATTGAATTAAAAAAGTCGGGCGATCGATCGCGGCTTTTGCCACATCGATTACACAAGATAGTAAAGTTTATGTTGTTGAAAACAAAGGGCCTGATCGATCACGCCCCAAGCGGCGATCGATCGTGCCCTGCACCTTTTGGCAGAATGATGTGTTCATTCTCGTTTGGGTGCGTTTTTTTCATGACAGGTTGCCTCTAAATGGTGTCTTTTTGGACATATCTCTTGGTATACTATAAATATAACATTATATCACTTGTTTAAATCAGATTTTTGAAAATCAATGCAAAGTTTTGTGATAAAACTTGAGTATTTAGAGCATTTTCATCATTTTTCTTGTTGAACGCTTTTAAACCTTTGTGGTTTAAATGATTTATGATTTGGAGTGCTCCTATCACAAATGATAGTCATTGTATCTTGGGAGACATATTGCCAATTAAATTGTTAGCACCGTAGCGGGGCAATATTGTCTTAAGGACGGAGATTCCAAATCTCACCTCGACATTCCTACTACAAGCCATTTGTTGTTTTTTGCTTGCTACCTTCCTAAGATACACATCCAGTAAATTTTGTACAACAATATTAAGACAATACTAACAACAAATGACTTCTTCAAGTGCAACAACGACTCCCATTTATCATGGTGAAAGGCCACAGAAGTTCAATGAAGATGACTTCAAGCGATGGCAACAAAAGATGTTGTTTTACTTGACAACATTGGGTTGACAAGGTTCCTCAATGAGGATGTTTCCACTGTCATGGAGAGTGAAACCGACAACCAAAAGAGGGGTGCGGTTGATGCATGGAATTAAAGTGATTTCCCATGCAAGAATTATATTCTCAATGGACTAGACAACACATTATACAATGTGTTGTCTAGTGAAGACGGCCAATGAATTATGGCAATCCCTGGAGAAAAAAGTATAGATCCGAGGATGTCGGCATGAAGAAATTCATCGTTAGGCGATTCCTGAATTTCAAAAGGGTTGACACAAAGCTGGTGATAGCGTAAGTGCGAGATTTGCAAGTAATCATGCACGAAATTCATATGGAGGGAATGATTCTCAGTGATTCATTCCAAGTGGTCGCAATGATTGAGAAGTTGCTTCCATCATGGAAGGACTTCAAGAATGATCTCAAGCACAAAAGAAAAGAGATGAATCTTGAGAACCTTGTGGTTCGCTTGAGAATCGAAGAGGACAACAGAATTTCCGAAGGGAAGGAAAAATTGGCACCAACATGAAGCACAAGTGAACTTAGTGGAAAGACCCACCGGAACAAAGCGTAAGTTTACGGCATGGCCTCCAAATCTTGAAAGAAGAATAAGTTCAAAGGCAAGTGCTACAAAATGTTGAAAACCCAATCGCATGGCGAAGGATTGTCGTAATAAAGACGATCATGGGAAGGCTATGGATCAAGTAAAGGTGACCGAAGAAGATCGTCTCTCAAATGATTTGGATGATCTAGCGCTTACCTCTTAATTAGATTATGTATCTTTGAAAGTTGTAAACTCCAAGAATGGAGTGATTCTAAATAAATGTAATGACGATATTTGTTGAAAGCAATAAAATTTATGTTATTATTTCTTGTATTGAGTCTTATGGTTTGTGACATGATTGTTAGGATCATTTAAACCATGGTTCGTCGCTCAAGTTATAATGTTAAATATATTGCTTGTGTAGGCACTAAACTAACAAAATAGTCATTCATTTGTTAGAAGAATCGTAATGTCTCTAAGAGTTAATCACAATAATGTTTGTGATGGAAAGATTGTGCAAACTAGAGATGTGAGAAAAGTAATTTGTTACTTTATCAATATTTGCACATGATATTGTTGTGACTTCTTTGTTATAAAGCAAAAACAAGGCCAATGAGGTGTTTAAACACTTCAAGGATGAGATTGCAATCAAATTTAGCAAATGAGGTTTGCTATGGGAAATTGTGAGTAGATTATACTTCTGTTGTCTAAGAAGTTGACGTTAAGCTTGAATTTGCAAGACTATAAAATCTTGAATTCGAGTTTCTAAGCTTTGTACGCTAAAAACACAAGTGGTGAATCTAAGCCACAAGTTTTGACTAGGCGTTGTAATATCTCATTTGGTTCATTTTGATTTCTAAGCTAGTACGCTTATAACATGAATTTGCAAGATATAAAAATCTTGAATTCAAGTTTTCTAAGTTAGTGCCCTTAATTGTAAATTGTGAACTGAGTTTGAGAATATTATCCAAGTTTCAACTTTTGTAAGCAAGTACGCTTAATTCGGAAATTTTAAGAAATAAAATCTTGAATTTGGATTTGTAAGACGATAACGCTTAGAACTTGAAACACGAAAGTTTGAACGCCAGTGCAATTAGTAACTATCCCGAAGTTATGGGGGGTTGCAATTCTAAGAGTCAAACACATCCTAACTATCAGATTTAAGCAAGGACGAAAAAACATTGTGATTGAAGGAAAAGAGAGTTTCCTATAATATTTGAAATGTGGGGGTGCTTGACTAAAATAGAAATATGAAGGCCAAAGTGTGATGCCCGGGAATTAATGGTGTTAATCCCGATGTGGTAATGATCCTTAATGGATTTTAATTGTGACAGTTATGAATTAATTGGGGTGTTGGAACACCCGAGGATGTTAAATCGGGTATTTGGGATCGTTGGATCCAAAGGTTGAGATATTATTCTCATCATGGTGAAAAACCCTGGGATTGGGTTTTTGGTGGGATCTGGGGCCCGGAGTACTTTGTGTTGGGGTTGGTAATGAAAATAGAGATCGAGAGGTAATTATTGAACACAGATGATTTTTAATGAGTCGTGATGTATTTGTGGAGGACTTGGTATTTTGGGCCTTGGTACTATATATACCAAGTGGATTCGGTATTCCGTCATTTGCACGAAGTCTCTCCTCTCTCTTCCCCCTCTCTACGCCCAACTCTTTCCCCCATTTCCCCTCTTTTCTCCCTTGGAGGAGAAATCGCTGGTAGCTTGGTTCCGAAGCCGGATTTCTTGAAGAAAAGTTGGTAATCTCATTCCCCTCGCCTTTATCTTCGTTTTGATTGTAGAATTGTTGATTTTGGTTAAGATTTGGGTTGAGTATGGAATTTAAGAATTTTTGGTAAAAATTCTCAGTTGTGTTTTTAGTATTTTTATTGGTTGTTAAAGGAGTATTGGAGGTGTGGAAGGTGTATGGGGTGTTGGTTTTGAGTTTGGGTGTAAAAAAAAACCATTAAAGCTCAAATTTTTCAGAAACCCACAGGTCGCGATCGGTCGAGGCTTGGCGCCGATCGATCGGGCGACACGATACTGATTTTGGGGTGACGATGAACAGACGCGGGGAGATCGATCGCGGGGGTCTTGGCAATTGATCGCGAGATCTGGCGATCGATCGCGACATGCATTTTTTTGGGCAGTAGGTTCTCGCGATCGATCGCGAGGAGGTGTCGATCGATAGCGGCCCTGTTTCCTTTGATTTTTTTTTTAATTTAGGAAAATGTCGGGATTTTGAAATCGAGGTTTAATTAGCCAATTTTTGGGGCAATGTCTATATTCCAATGGGAATGCTATACATTTAAAATGGAATGGTTGGAGCCAAGTTTTAATAAAAAAAAAAATTGGAATACTCGATTTAGTATTTGGTTAACCTTTGAACTTAAAATGGAATATTTTGGGTATTATGCATGCTAAGCCAGAGTCTTTTAAATGGTAAATCGTCAAGGATTGACGATATATTTGGAGGTTGTAAACGTGCTTGGGCACGTGGTTGCATGCTTATATTTGATTTTGAGTTATTTTATGTGGTAGCACATAATTCGTCGGGTCGCGGGACTCAGTCAAGGTTTGGTTCGGACTACGGAATCATGAGGTACGTATAACGTACGAGCATAGCTTTAAATATATTATTGCAATTGTCGTGCATGAATAATATATGGTAATGGCAATCACTTGATATGCATCGGGAATTATATGGTGCCGCTTTTGAGCGAGCAATTATTGGGATGATGTCGCTGTTGAGCGAACATCGGTTATGACGCCGCCGCTATTGAGCGTGCGTGAGATTAAAATGTCGCTATTGTAGAGCGAGCAATGAAATAGAGCTATGAAACCATTTGTGAGATATATGGAATATCTGTAATCATTGTTTAATGATTTGATTTTATTGATATGGTATCGGCATATGGGAAACAGATTAGTTAATCAATATACTGATTAACTGGCATTTGGGAATTTGATGGTTTTGGTTATTTTGAGAACATGAACAACACAGGGGATCCGGATGAGGATGATACCATCCATGGAGTATCATTTAAGATTCATGGCATTTACATTCTGTAAATTATGAATTGTAATATTATGATTATTGGATTGTGGTATTGGTATGCTCACCCCGTGTGAGGGCTGTTTCTGTTGGGACAGGTGAACAAGTACATCGATGGCTTTGGAGTTGAGCTCGAGCTGTTGATTGAAGGTACTTCCAGGATCGAAGTAACATAGCTGGTATTGAGTATGATATTTATACATTAGATACACATGTACTTATTCGATGCTCCCATGTGATAAGTATTATTGTATATGGTTTGTGTAAAAAGGCAAGGGCCTTTCTCTTTTCATTTATTGATCGCATGCAATTGTTTATTGAGCTAAATGAATTGAGAGCATGTTAGTGTATTACAAGGGTGCATGAGATGTTAAATGGACTTGGTTGGGGGAAATTAGACATTATATAAAATAATGTAAGAAATTTTATTATTGGCATGTTTTGTCATATGATAGCAAGTGGCTTTCCCCTACATATATGATTGTATGCACTAAATGCATGAGTTAATACACTACTAACGGGTTAAGGACACTGGGGTCCTTACACAAAGTGAAGTCATAACAAACGCCAAATAAATGACATGAAGAGTTTGACAAATAATATTGGCAAATAGATTAACGAGTGTGACAAATGTGTAGACACATAAGCATATGTATGCTTGTGTATTAATTATATGCTCATTGGGGTAAGCAATTTAGAAATCATCAAGTAATAAAGGAAAAATGTTGACGAGATATTTTTTGATATTTGTGCATCAAGAACAATACTTGGAAATAAATTTCCCAAGATATTTGAAGAATGAAAAACTCAAGGATTAATTCGAGTTTCAAATTTAATCTTTGCGCTTAAATTTCAAGTTTGCAAGAAATTGAAGTTGTAATTTTTGAGAATCTATGCGCTTAAAAATTTGGATTGTGAATTAAATTTTAGTATTTCCTCTTGTCTCGAATTTTGTAAGAAATAACGTTTAAAATTCGATGATGGAAATATCCTAAAAGTATAAAATGATGCAAATGAGGCAACATTTTACCAAAACTAAAGATAAACTGTTGTGAAAAATTCTCTATGCAAAATATATAAAGCTTCTTCAGCGAGTGACTTTATATGTTGTTAAAGAAAAATTTTTGTGCATGCAACTAAAAAGTGTTGCACTAATGTTATATGACAAAATAATCTCTGGTGGCATAATCACTAATTAGTGATTATGTGAAATCGCGGATCCACATATGAAATTGTTAACCGAGAGATCATATTGAAGTTTATCGAGTGGGATGTGGTTAAAACCCTATTGTTAAAATCTCATAGTGGATACCCAACATTGTTGACTGGAGATCCAAGATCTATGTTCAAAAGGGACAACAAAATTATGAGATTGTACAAACACCTTGGAGATCACTCTCCAAACATTCATATGATAAGAGGTGTAGCTTGCAAAAGGGGTACGCGGATAGACAGAAGGCATTTAATGATTCCTAAGACATATAGCCACTTCAAAGATGAAAAGCACTTATGAAACCAAGCGTGGTTCAAGGTTGGAATGGACACAACCTTAAGAAACCAATACGAATGTTAGAATTGTTATGGTGTGGGTTCAGTTGTCTAGGTTTACACCAATGACTAAATAGTTCAAGACTATAAGTTCACTATTAAGTCCAGTAAATCCGATTGAATTCTACTATGGAAGATTCAAAGCCGCAAGCTATCTCTCCAGATGCCACAATAGTTCTTTAAAAGTGCTCAATTGCATACATGCATTAATTTAATTCATGTGGGGGATTGTTGGAAAATTGAATTAAAGAAATCGGGCGACCGATCGTGGCTTTTGCGCGATCGATCGTGCGAGACAGTAAAGTTCTTGTTGTTGAAAACAAAGGGCGCGATCGATCGCGCCTCAAGCGGCGATCGATCGTGCTCTACACCTTTTGGCAGAATGATGAGTCCATTCTCGTTCGGGTGCATTTTTTCATGATAGGGTGCCTGCAAATGGTGTCTTTTTTTGACATATCTCTTGTTATACTATAAATATAACATTCTCTCACTTGTTTAAAATCGGATTTTTGAAAATCAATGCAAATTTCTGTGATAAAACTTGAGTATTTAGAGCATTTTCATCATTGTTCTTGTTGAGCGCTTTTAAACATTTGTGGTTTAAAGGATTTGTGATTTGGAGTGCTCATATCACATATCATAGTCGTTGTATCTTGGGGGAGAAATTGCCAATTGAACCATTAAAACCGTAGCTGAGCAATATTGTCTTAAGGACGGAGATTCCAAATCTCGCATCAACTCCTACTACAAAGTCATTTGTTGTTTTTTGCTTGCTACATTTCTAAGATACACATTCCATAAATTTTGTACAACATCTATTATTCATAAGATACACATCCTAAACTAAGATTCCTACACATGATTTACCCCGCGAATTTCTGGTTACTACTATTATTTATTTATATATTTAAGTGTTATTACAATAAAAAAAACAATAAAATTAATTTCTATATAACATTGTTTTATCATTGAAAAAATGATTCAAATTTCTTTTTCATATTTAAACATATGCATTCGTAATCAACTGTGAATCAAATCAATTATAAATTAGCTCAAGCTTTGTGAACCTAAAAATGAGCCAAAAAAGTTTAGAAGTTCAAATCGATGGCAAACTCTACAATTCACACATGTAATCGGGGGATAATACACACAATCTATTGAGGCAGCTGTCTCTTAAAAAAAATTTATATATATATATATATATATGATATTTTTGCACTTCACATTTAAAAATCCAATAATTTTACACCCCTCGACCAAATGGCTTGATTCGCCCTTACATGTACTAGTAATATTTTTTAAGTTAAAAGGTCTCTGTCTGGTCTTTGGCCACTAGGAGAGCAACTTTGGGGCAAATTACTTTAAATTCATGCGACATATAAAGCAACTCTAAAAATCATAAACTATATTTCCGACTACCAACTGTTTGGTAATGGGTTTGAGTGAGCTCGCAAATGATTAGTGGATACATTATTTACGCGCTCTCACGCTAGTGTAGTTATTCCTTTTTATTTCTTTTCTCCTTTTGAAAAATGACACATATATCCCCAAAACTTATTATATCTTTTGATCTATAGTTTAAGTAGTAACGGATGAACTGTTGTAGAATAGCTGTATTATAATATAAATGCATCCCTTATGATTTTGACATAAAAATATACAATATGAAAAGTAGATATTATTTTTTAAACTAAAAATATAAAATTTATTGAGAGTGTATTTTTAAGGGAGTTATTCCTTTTGGCGCTACTATATTATGGGAAATTGTTGTGTGGATCAGGTCCTGCAAAAATCAACACACATACATATATATATATATAGATATTTATTTATATGCGTTGATGTATGACATAACACGGTCCATACAAGAATTTCACCGACACTATAACAGAACTCAACTTTTATTTTTAAATAAATAAATTATCAGTTGCACCGCATATTCTCTACTTCACCAACATGAAACAACACGACAAGTTCAAGTGTATATTGTTTTCATTCTACGTTAAAATATATCTATTTTTGTTCATGGATTACCATGATTTAAAGGAGAAAACATTACATAGTGGTGTGGGGTGATCATAATTTTCTTCCTACCTAACGCTTCCCCTCATCCATCATTTATTAATTGCCATCCGCCACCTTATTTCTACTTTCTTATTGCTATTCAATCTCCGCCTCGCTCTCTCCCAAAACTCTCAACTGTTTTTCTTTATCGATTCAGATTTGAAAACTTGAAATTTGAAAACCCCGTTAATTTTTCTTTCAGAAAAAAATTCTATATAACAACAGTGGTAGCTAGATATAACTATTTGAAGTAATAAAAAAAAATCGAGAAAAAAGATGGAAGGTATTTCGACCGCGGTGTACAATGGAATCAAAGGATACTGGCGGAGCAGAGGCTACCAACGGCTCAACAGCACCCGCCGGAAAAGAAAGGTGAAGGTGGTGGAAATGGGTTCCGAATTCGTAGAAGGGTCTGTCAGGCGTCGGAGATTCTGGCGAGTCAAGCTGACGCCAAGGCTGAATCTGAAGCTCCGGTTCTCGCCGAAGAAATTGTTACTCGGCTTGCGAGATGTGTATGTTAATATGATGTTGAAAATCGCCAGTACGCGTGTGGTAAGCAGCGGGTTTGGCGGTGGATATGCTGGAAATGGAGTCGCGGGATATGGAATGAGAGCGATGAAAGAGTACGATGAGCGGAAGATAGTGGAGATTTACAGGTCCATTGTTATGGCACAGCCTGGATTTAGACCCGACCACGGTTTAGAATCGTCGGTTAAACGGTTCAGAACCGTCGGTTCGACGGTTCAAAAAACATCGACCCTTAACCTTCCTTGACGGTTACGGTTACGGTTCATGAATCGCCGGTTACGGTTACGGTTTGACCCTTATTTTTTTAAAAAAAATTAAAAATATTATTAAAATTTGAAATAAAGTGTAAAAAGTGTATGAATGTATTTCATCCATGGATTAAACATAAAACAACGTGAAATAAATTCAAGCCAAGATAATCAAAATGTATAGATATATTTGTTTGGTTGATTTATACTATATTTAGATCAACAACGTTCTTATAGCTTAGTGGTTGAAGTTAATTATTAAAGTTGGAGGTCATTAGTTCAAATATACACCATAACATATATTTTAAATTTAAAAATGTAAAAAAAAAAAAAAAAACCTTGAACCGCCGGTTAACCGACGGTTCACGGGTTAGCAAAATCATGACCCTTAATCGGCCATTCTATAGACGGGCCGGTTACGATTCCGACCCTTCGAACCGTTGACCACGGGCCGGTTACGGGCCAGTTCAGGGTCAATGATGACCCTTGATCGGGTCTACCTGGATTGGCTACGAAATTGATTATTAAATATTAGCTACAAATAACTTGTTAATATTACAATTTGAATAGACAATGATAATTCTTAATAAATCTTCTATATTCGTTGGCGGTGGTTAGTGGTGAGTGATGATGTTGATGAACAAGTGACGAATGGACCATAGCATCATCTTGAAAATTTTTATACGGATCGGGTTATGTATGAACCAACAAAATAATGGGTTTATCATAGTTTAATTAACTTTGATTAACATGTTTGCTTAATTTATTTTCTTTATATTAATTTATATGTTAGGTCCAAAGTTAGTATATGTCAGAACTTCTACATATAGCCCTATTTTATATGATTATGCTAATTAATTCAACGTCTGTGGTGTCATAAGTTGGTAGAATATGTTTATTTTGCATTCTGTCTGTCATTGGTTGTTGAAATTCAATTCCAAGCTCGAACTTATGGAAGGTTATCTGATTATAAATATATATTTTTTAATACACTCTCACGTACGTGAATTGAAAATCGAAAAATGTGGAGGGGCGAATGCACGTGTAGAGAAGGGGCCGTAAAAAAAACTTCATCAATATGCACTAATTTCCACAAATTAATAATATCGAGACTGTAAAATTTTATTAATTTAAAAATGTGTTAATTAATCAATAAATTAATATTTATCGATTTAAAGATTGTTTTTTGGTTTAGCTAATTTATCATAAAAAAGACATTCGTGAGCCTGAGAATATGATTAATGATCTTAGTTACCACAATAAAATGAATGTCAATCATCGATTGGATTGCCCGGGGTGAAAATGATGAGTATTCAAGATTCAAAGCTTAGAAGAAATTATGGCTAGTGTCATTGAAAATCATATTGATGATGATTCTCTTTAAAACCAATCATACAAAAATAAAGCACTCATATCAACAAATACTCACAAATTTGTGTTGCACTTTGACAACATGACACCGGAGTTTTTGAATGTAGTGAGAAAAGTTAGGATGTAATCCACCTAAATTTTAAATTTCGATAAGAATAAAAAACAATAAATTAATATTTTACTAAATGGTCCTAATTATGTTTGTAGTTTTAGAGAATTAATTATGATATTGACGAGACTATAGATTTATATAATAGTCTTCGTAAAAATTATTATCTTATTAACTTATCAAGATTACTAATTTTTTAAACTGACAATGTTGGACCAGGAAAAAATATATTATTTTAGAGAGATTATTCCTGTGTTCGGTAGAATACATGTGTTGCAGAAAATAAATGAAAGACACCACATTTTT
This sequence comes from Haberlea rhodopensis, assembly GCA_907163345.1. Taxonomy (NCBI): domain Eukaryota; kingdom Viridiplantae; phylum Streptophyta; class Magnoliopsida; order Lamiales; family Gesneriaceae; genus Haberlea; species Haberlea rhodopensis. Next base: position 64,747 of record CAJQUN010000993.1, read on the forward strand.
TACATTGAAAACCTTCGAATTGAAAGAAAAACCACGGGACCTGATCTAGTATAAATCTTCACTATGAATTTGTATGGATTTACAAGACTCGACTCAAATAAGAAATTTAAAAAAAAAAGCGTAAGAGTAAAAGACCAAACAAACCAATATAATATGCTCTTTGGGAGTCTTTTCTTGCCTAGAAAGTTCAAACATTTCAACTGAGACCCACATGACGTATTTATAGTGATGATTCCGACAAATAATGTGCGTAAAATCTGGATCACGATCTCCTCTGATCATGACGTTATTGGTTCAAGACATGGCCGAGAAATCCTCCCTCATTACTACGTACGTCCACACCGGGTGATTTGTCAGTTACGCCCTGATTTCTCGCTATACTGTGATCAGTAGGCCGAGCAAGATTCTTCTTGTTCGGGATTCTCCTTGTTCGAGATTCTTCTTGTTCGGGATTCTCCTTGTTCGGTGCTCGTTTGAAATTTTAGCTAAGAACATTTTCAAAATATCTCGCGATGTTTGGTTTCCCGAGATATATTATTGATCGTTGATCGTATTTCTATCCAGCGGTTCAGATTTGACGACTGTCTGTATGGTCCCCCTGTAAATACGTGACCCTCTCCTCATTTTTTTCCCACTTGCTTCTCTCTGCTTCCGAGCTAGCATCAGGCGACCGATCACTCTTTTTCTTTCAGAATTTCCAGCACCCGATTAACCATTATATCTTCATCGTCAGACGACTCAGCTATGCGAGAAATATATGAGTATGATACTTGTATGGGAGAAGGGGATCCAAGTCTCCCTTCTCTGCCTTCCTCCTCGGATAGCGAGCAGACACTGAGTATTTCTGACTCCTCGGCTGTTCGAGGGGAGGATGACCAAGATTCTATTGAACAGGGCTTGGTTGCGGCGAAGTTCCCTTGGTATGAAATCTTTGAATCGAGGGTTTGTACTAGCCAACACCTCTCCCGCATCCGAGCCAGATGTGATATTTTTGAGGATACTTCTATAATTGCTCCTTCCTCAGGGTCACGTCCCCACTTGCCCCCTGACGGTTATTTTCCTTTTATATAGACCAACTTTGAGGGGCTTATTTCATGCCTTCTTTCTTGATGTTGCGAACTAGTTTACTGTTTTGCTAAGGCAACTGTTCCGCAACAGTTATAGGTTGTTGGCTAGTTTTGTTGTTGTTATTTCTTATTTGGGGTTCACACCCACTCCTGAGTTATTGCACTGTTTCCTTCAACTCAAAAAAAAAGGATGTGGGTCATTTTTACTTTTCTTCCAGAACGGGTGTCGGTTTTCTTAAGAACTACCCCTCTACCATAAAGAACTGGAAGAAATTTCTAATTTTTTGCTTGTTCGTCCCAGCCTTGGGACTTCCCCATGCTTTGGAGGGAAAGTCTCCCAAGGGCCAAATCCATCAAGGGTCTCCTCGAGAAAGAACTGTATTTGTCCGTTCGTTGGAAACTTGGCGGCCAGTGTTATGACCTGGCGGGGCTTATTGACGACGGACTGTTGTATTTGTTCTTGCCGAGTCAGAAGAGCGCAGAGCATATTCCCCTTCTCGTCTATACTAATTGTCGCCAGGGCTAACCTAGCTGTCCTTTTTATGCAGTGGAGAAAATGGACAGATCCATGATGCTAGCCAATCTGAAGGGTAAGCCCTCGAAGGCCAAAGCTTCGGGGCAGTCCTCGAGACCAAAGGATCCAGCACCCTCTGTTGCAGAACCTCTTCCAGTGGCCTTCCCCCCAACTTCACCGATCATAGATATCATTGACCAACCCGAGGGGGCACCCTTGGTTACTCGCCCTCGTAAGACGGTGACGCCCGAGGGCCAGAGTTCTTCCTCCATAACCCCTAATGCTAAAAAGACCATGCCCGCAACTTCTTCCCATGAACCCCGAGCTTCATCCCAACCGGCACCTTCTCCTGCTCCAAGCAACCTTCGCTCTGCCCCCCGAAAACATGTTTCCCATTGGGATTATTCGCCTCATGTTCCTTTCAAGAAAAAACATGATCCCAGAACCTCTCAATCCATCATTCCCTCTCTCCCAATAATCCAGACAGAAAGTTTCTCGGGTAGTTAGCTTTTATCAACTTGGTGAATGATTTCTCTACTTCCCTGGTGAAGGCAAGTCAGATTATTTTCCCATAGTTTTTCTAAGTATTTTTGTTCCTGCTCCTTACCCCTTTGTACTATTGCGCAGTCCCATATTATGGCGGCCGAGCTCCTAAACCGATTCCACTCCACACGCGTGGAGAACGCTGCTCGGCACAAGGATCGGAAGCAATTCCAACATATGTGCGAGGACTTGCAGAAGAACATAAACCTTCTTCAGGAGCAGCACAAATATGATAAAAACGCTCAGGAAGGGGTCCAAAAGGCTCTCGAGGAAGAGCGAAAAAATTTCGAGGAACTGGAGAAAAAAGCGGCTGATCTCGAAGAGATTAACAAGACTCTATCCGAGCAATATGATCAAGAGAAAGGTTCTTTTGAAGCTCGGGTAGAGGAAATCTGGCTGAAGAGGAAGGCTGACTTTCTGAAGTCCAAGGAGTACGGGAACACGATGTCTGACCGCGCCTCCAAATTCTTTGAGCATGGGTTTGAAGATTGTGCTCGCTAATTTGAGGCAAAGGATTATCCCGATGAGTTGTTTAAATGATAGAGTATGACTTTTTTCACTTGCATCTGTAACGCTTTTTGTTAATGAAAGTATCTTTTTACCATTTCTTGTCTAGATACATTAATAATATAACGAACAAGCTCGAACATCCAGACCCTAACCAGTTTAAACATGGACCAAACATCCAGATCCCATGAATTAATGAATAAAATTCCGAACAAAGCTCGAACATCACGAGCATAAACACTTATGCAATTTTAGGTTTAAATATCTATCCTTTCAATCTGATCTGAATACGAGGCAACGCTTGTTGATGAATCTTTTGAAGGATTACGGTGGTGAAACTGAAATGCCACTACGGCTGTCATCAGTCGTAAAGTCTACGAGTCTATTCTAGTTTATGTTCGTAGCACCAAGTGCATGCTGATAGTTCTGCATCTGCCTGAGATTTTCACTTTTACCAAAAATTCTATCATTGTCTCAGCATTTCAAGTTGAGTCGGAATTTATTCTAAACAAAAGAAGTTGGTAGGAAAGACGAGGGTTCACAGATGCAGAAACGGGGGAAAGACGGGAAACTTTCACAAGGAAGAAAAGGGATTCTCAGAGATGGTTCTCGAGAGATACATCCCATCAATTTGTTTGCAAATTGAATGTTCTAAATATCTAAATTAACCAAATTCGGGTTATAGATCCAAGATAATTTTGTTTAGAAGATGGGGCCCCATTAAGTGATATGGGCACTCAAGGCCCGTGATCCGTAAGAACCCGACTGAATCTGAAGCTCAAAAATAATTTTATTTTGAAAATTATATAAGTTCGTTTCTATTTTGAGAGAAATAATTATATATTTAGAAATAGAAATGAATGTAGGTTAGAAAATGTTCCAGAATAATTTTTTCATTTTTGAATAACTGACAATAATAAGTACTATTTTGTTTTTTTATGCATGCTATTTTCAATCAAATAAAATATTATTTTACTCTATATAGTAACATTTGTATCAAAGAATATTATATTAAAAATATTATCCCCTAGGATATAAATAACTTTTACTCTACACACAAATAACGAATTGAAACAAATATACAAAACAGTTATTTGAAATCCCAATTCCCCGCTTGCCTGGAATCCAATAGTATTTGGTTACAGTAGTGCATGGTGAAGCCCGACACCAAAAATATGTTGGGACAAGCTAAATACAATTCTCCAAAATAGTAGGTAAATTTTCACATATCAACCAATCAACGAAGCACAAATATAGAGCAATATATAATCAAGAATCACAACCAATGAAACACAAGATTTTCACGTAGAAAACCCTTCAAGGTTAACAGTAAGAATCACGAGGCTTATGAGACATAATCAAATCAACATAAACATAGATGCTCTCAAACTTAGAGCAAAAATGATTCTCAACAATTTAACACAAGAATCAACAATCAAGAAGAAATCACAAAAAGAACGCAGCACTTTTCCAGCCACGAGATCTGCAACTCCGGAGCTCCAAAATCGATTTCCACCAATCAAAAATGAATTTCAACAAGTTTTGAATGTGCTGTCCAAATTTCAGCAAAATCGAACCACAAATGAGCCTCCAATCGAGCACTTTAAAATTTCTGCCAGGAAGAGTTTTTGTTCTTCTCCTCACAAAATGCTACTGCATCTCTTCTATTTTCTCACGTCTGCATAATCTGACCATCCACAAATCTTACTATTAGTAGCCCTTTTGATTCACAAAGTATGGGCTTCAACAAGGTTTTGGGCAGGACCCAACAAAATAGACTTGAAGCACCCCTTACGTCATACCATAGAGGTATCATCCGTGCAGAACGACGTGAGACCTGGCACGGCCCGAGAGAAGTATCCTTACGTCCTACACTAGAGGTGTCAACCGTGTTGCCCAAGGACAGGGCCGCCATTGTCGGCACCATCAGTGGGCACAAAACTATTTTTTTTTTTAAAGTTAACGATCGATCCGTAGCATTCGAAGTAATATATTAATTATATTGAAATTAATAAGCTCCTCATTTATACAAATCTTGCGCATTACCTCTTGAATGATTGCACATTATTTGTTCTTGAATGATTGATCTCGTATTATTACATATAAAATAATGATGATGATGACAATATTTATTACATGAACATGATAGTTGAAGTTTCATGACGTAAGCCTCTCAACAATCTGTATTTAGACTCAAATTAGGTATAATCAAAATATGTAGCCTTCAATAAAAAAGAATCAATATTTTCTAAAGCAACAACAATTTATACATGAATAGTTGAATAGGTATCTATACTAATAGGAAGACGTCGAAACCCCGTGTTAAACAAAATAGTAAAAAAAATCCTGCATAAAACCCCAATATGGTATAAAAAGGCAAAAAAACTTTTTTTTTAAACATTGAACGAAACCCCGTGTTAAACAAAATAGTAAACAAAATCCTTTTTATTTTCTTAAATCATGCAGAAAACTCTGTATGAAACCCTCGTGCATTAATCTTGTTAATACTATATGCAGGTTTTATGAAAACTAATTCATATATGTTCATATATATTTTATATGCTTATATATAACTTTTTTGTTTATATATATATTGTTTATTATTGTGAAAACATATTTTATGATTTTTTTGAAAATATGCATATTTTTTATATGTGCAATTGTTACTTACTCAATATATCCAAAAATTGAAAAACAATTTGGTCAATAAGCATGCAATATATTAAAAGAAAAATTCAGAATATTATTCATAATCTATTTTAAAATTACTATCTTAAATTTATTCATTTTAAAATTTCAATATGTTCGTTTTAAATTTAAAGAGAAATCATTACTAAAAAGAAGAAAATAATGTAGATGCATAATAATTGGAGGATATATTGGACAATCGATGGGGTTTTATGCAGGATTTAAGAAAATATAGGGTCTTTTTTCCTATTTTGTCTAAAACGAGGGTTTGTGCAAGGTATCAAAAAGAGAGATGAGTTTTTTGCCGTTTTATAACACACGAGTTTTGTGTTTACGAGAATAGTGGTTTTTTTGACAATATATAACAATAATTCGGTTTTCTTAACTTAAACCAAATGTAAATTTTATTTTTAAAAATGTTTTAACAAACTATTTTCCTGATACTTTTCAGTTTTCCCCAAAAACTTCAGAAACAGAGAGAAATTAATAAGCTCTTCATTTATTCAAATCTTGCGCATCGCCTCTCAGAATGAATGCACATTATTTGTTGTTGAATGATTGATCTCGTATTATTACATGAATAATAATGACGACGACAATATTTATTACATGAAAAATAAGATAGTTGTGTGAAAAATATTTATATGACCCGGATGTTTGTAAAGACTAATATATATATATATATATATATATATATATATATATATATATATATAATGTGCTGATATTTATAAGATCTGGTGGATAGAAATGAGATCATAGTTGAGGTTACATGACGTAAGCCTCTCAACAATCGGTATTTATGCTCCAATTAGGTATAAACAAAATATGTAACCTTCTATAAAAAGAAACAGTATTTTCTAAATCAACAACAATTAATACATGAATACATATCTACACTACTTGAGGAAGATGTCGACCCGAGACGTCTCAAAGAGAGCGGTGTCATTTGGGCTCAATGCCCTGATCACAACCGTATTATAATGACTCGTGATTATCATATGACTACTTCAAATGAATCACGCTTTCTTATTCCTAAAATTTGTTTATTTTGTCCAATATTTATTTATTTCGGGAGTAAATCACCAAAATATAAATTCAAAGATATTAAATATTATTTATATTTATATTTCATTTCAGACTCTACTTTATAAAAAATAATATATAACAACACGAAATGAAAAATTGACCGCACCATCGTCTAGAAACGGAGCAACTGGTTTTTATAAGATTATTTGTTGTATAAATCCAAATTAGACTAATTAAAATAATAATAATAATAATAATAATAATAATAAATTGAATTATCAATGAAGAACATTGTACGTGTACAGCATTGAGGTCCTTTCTGGGAGTTTTCGGACATTGGATGTATGGAGAAGTAACTGTTATCGCGACACAAGACAACGACAGCTGGCCTTCCCAAAAAAATTAAATTTTTTTTAATGAAATTAAAAATAAAGTAAATTTCAAAATAATCTCGTGTATTATAGTAAATTTTTCATAAATTCATCACAAAACCCCATGTATCATATTAAAGTTAAAAAACCCCCTCTATTTTTATAAATTCATCATCAAATCCACCTCTATTTTCATAAATCCATCACCAAACCCCTATCTGTTTAGATAAATTCTTTTTTTTCCCTTTCAAATTTTGAATATATTGAGTAAGTAACAATTACATATGTAAAAAAAAATATACATAGTTTGAAAATCATAAAATATAATTTCACAATAATAAACATATATATAAACAAAACGTAAGTTATATGTAAAAATATATAATATATTTGAATCCCCCTCTCGTTTCAAATAAATAGATTTTATTTATATCATTAAAACTATATATATTTTATGATAAGTTCATAAATATTCAAATATATTATATATTGTTACATATATAAATTATGTTTTGTTTTAATATATGTATATTATTGTGAAATCATATTTTATGATTTTTAAACTACGTAAATTTTTTTATATGGGCAATTGTTGCTTATTCAATATATCTAAAATTTGAAAGGAAACAGATAGGGGTTTGGTGATGGATTTATGAAAATATAGGGGTTTTTTTTTACTTTAATATAACAAATGGGGATTTAGTGATAAGTTTAGGAAAACAGAGGTGCTTTTTTTTTACTATTTTGTTAATACATGGGGATTTCTTGCAAACTTACTATACATAGGAGAATGTTATGAAATTTACCCTTAAAAAAATCTTTCGTGTCAGAAATTTTGTTTGAGCAACTACCACAACTACTTTGGGAAGAAACAGAGTCTCGCGTATATTACTTCGAATGCTACCAATCAATTGGCTTCGTGTCCGAATTTTGATACCAATTTAAAGAGTATATGTAGTATTATTACTCAAAAACCTCGGGTATCATTTATTATTTAAATAAATGATTTTTGTTTGATTATAATTTAAAAATATAACCTTTTTAATTTTGATTTGTCTTTGGTCTTTGTTTATTTGTATATGTATTTGAAGTTCATTTTATAATTTTTTTTTGTAAAAAAAATCATAAATCAAAAAAATTATTTGATCACTATTAATTTTCAAACATTCCCTATACAATTAACCTTAGTTTAATTTTTAATATATTATTGAATGTTATTCAAAACAATTTAGAAAACCATGAATAAAATTTGGACATGTAACAATATAAGTCACATAATCCTCCTACCTCTTCTACGCATTGGCACACCGGTCACAATATGACGAACTGAGTGTGTTTGCGCTGTTTTAAGACGAAGTTAGATTTTCTAATTCAAGCACTAAGATTTACTAATTTGTGTACTAAGATTTTCTAACTCGTGCACTAAGGTTTACTAAATCGCGCACTAAAGCTTACCAAGTTTTGTTAAACCTTCTTAATTCTCTAAATTTTTTTATTATTAAAAAAAAATAATTTCTCCGATTTGGATTCAGATTAATTTTCATATTTTCTAGCGGCTTCGGGTTGGTAAGAAAATTCTGTTATATGGTAACTAGATAAATAACTAATAACTAAGTCACATAATCATTCTACCATCATCCACGCACTGCGCACTCCGGTTGGGATCTAGCCCTCCGATTTTGCATGCGGCACTTTAAGAAGAACTAGGTTGTACTAAGTCGCTATTTAAGTTTTACAAGGTCGTGACTTATTGTTAAACCTTCTTAATTCTCCAAAAGAAAAAGAAAAAGATTGAGAATTAGAATATTAGAATAGCAAAACTCCAATTAAAGATTTTATTTGATATTACTATCTTATAATTATCGTTTTGTTAAACCTTATTTTGGAAGATGAATTTTTGAATGATAATATTTTGTTAAGAACTTCATATCGTAAATGCTATGAGTTCTATGAAATATTATGTATATTAGGTATGTTGTATATATATATATATATATATATATATATATATATATATATATATATATATATATATATATATATATATATTAGTTACTTTGACACCGCGCCAGTGGTCTGGTTACTTGGCATATGTACAAGTATGCAAATGCTCAACATAAACTCGACAAGCATTTGATGAGTTAAATGCACGAAAAAGAATATACAAGATCCTATGACAACTTCTATATATTGTCTTCCAACCCATAAATCCTATTCAGTAACCAAGATTTTACAAAACCTGGATCTGTCTTCCCAGAAAGTAAGATCTTTTTCTTTTATTTATCAATAAGATACTTGAATCTAAAGCTCCGATCTTGGAATCAATGAAGTATCTTGACCATGACAGTACTAAAAAGTTGTACAACCATAACAAATCAATGCAATATACATATTTGTTGACCATTTATCCTTTTAACAAACCCCAAATAAAAAATCATTACAGCTGCGGAATAAAGGAAGTCTAGAGTAAGACCAACTAACCTTGATAAGTGAACATGTTGATGTACTTAAAATGAAAGTTGTATGGTTGGTTGTTGCTGCAACAACAGTTATATGCTAGCCATTATCCCAATGATAATGAATTCCTTCCAACGATAATGAATTCCTTCGCTTGGATACCAGAACTCTAGCTCCACAACCTATAGAATAAATGAAATAATCAGCTTCGGACAATTTGTCCTCTACACTTTGATATCTTTTTTTTCAATCACCAAGAATTGATTACAAGAAGTGTCACTCTCAATCGCCTCACCATACGAGCAGAAGCAATCTCTCACACTGTATATTTATGGGCACAACTTTCAAACTTACAATATAAACTCTCACAAAACAAAGAATAATTCCTTCTCAATTTTTTAATCTTTCAGCGTGCATTTATATATACTAGTACGTAGCACGTGCTTCGCACGCAGAGCCATCTTTTGTACCTCTTTATTGTTGTTATTATTTTTATTAGTTAATTCAATTAGTAATTAGGATGTATAATTCGAATTTAGAGAATTTATATCATTAGTTATAGGTTTTAATACATTAATAATTTACTTTAGTTAATTTTATTATAATATTTCATAGAATTAATTGAGCTATGTGAGTTCCTCTTTTATTCGTATATCATGCCACTTCTTACTTTAATTTTTATATCAAATAATTTAGACTATAAATTTATTCTAATTATCTAAATGACATTGTTCTAACTTAGTTAACATCTTTATTTATTATGTTTATTGTTAAACACTTAATATTTTATTATATTTTTATTACTATTATTTATTTTTATTACTATTATTATTTAATTCAATTAGTAATTAGGATCTATAATATAACATAATAACATTGTAACTTAAAAGTGATTTAATATGGAAAATGAAGAGGTGCGAGAATTTATATTAATAGTTATATATTAAAATACATTTATTTTATTATAATATTTTTTAATTATTATGTTTATTGTTATATTTTTTACTACTATTATTTTTATATTCTTTTACTATTACTGTTGTTGTTATTATTATTATTATTATTATTATTATTATTATTATTTAGGATGCACAGTTTGAATTGTCTTAACTTACGTAACATATCTAATTATTATGCATTATTGTTAACACTTAGTATATTTCATTTTATTATTTTTACTATTATTAATATATTTTCTTAATTAGTAATTATGATGTACTAATTAAGAAAATAATCTTGTAAATTCAAAGTGTGGAAAATGAAGAGGTATTTATGATGTACTAATTAAGAAAATAATCTTGTAAATTCAAAGTGTGGAAAATGAAGAGGTGAGAATTTATATTATAGATTTTAATACATTATTAATTAGTAGCTAAATGAATGTTAATAACTCTACTATTCATTTTCCTTTTATGTCCCTTGTTAATATTATGAGTTTACAATTATATCCCTATGAAATTTTTATTTGTGTAAGAAAGTATATAAAAAAGGGCAAAGTTGTTAAATCACAATGAAAAACTTTGCCCTTTGATCCACACTTTTATAGGAGTATAGATATATATATAGATAGATATTCATTTTCCTTTTATGTCCCTTGTTAATATTATGAGTTTACAATTATATCCCTATGAAATTTTTATTTGTGTAAGAAAGTATATAAAAAAGGGCAAAGTTGTTAAATCACAATGAAAAACTTTGCCCTTTGATCCACACTTTTATAGGAGTATAGATTTTAGACGAACCATCCTTCACTCCATTGAGATAATTATTCAGTCTTTGTATTTAACTTGGACCCCTTGAAGTCTTGATCCTCTACAGTAACTCCTCTTGTTTCTTGTATGCACTTGGTGATACTTCCAGATTATTAAACCATTTTCTTCAGCGCTCTTTAATCTTATTAACCCAGTTCTCTAGATTTTATTTATCATAATTTGATAGTTGGATTGTTGATAATTTCTGGATGCCCAGATAAAATCCAACTTATTAATTGATTTCTGCAGATGACCACTGTGGTTGATGTGCTTCTTTGTAAAAAAAAATAGTAATGTATACTATTATAAAAAATTTATATCCAATATTATGCAGCATTATCTCATCACATATTTATATAATATAATATCAATCAAAAACTTATTTTGTTTAAAACAAACCCAAAATACTTCATATACCAAACATAACCCATGATGTTTGAAAGTCAACCAAATAAACTATTCAAGAGATTGAATCAAGAATACAAGGGTTAAATCCCTTGGCTTCATGGGTTTACGAGCGTTATAAATGCTCGTCAACTGTGTTGTCGACATCTCTAAGTGAACTTTCTTTTTAGGTTGTTCATTAATCTCAAGCCGATCTCGATTCTGACCAACCTGATATATAAGCTTATTTACAAAAACAAACAGGTAAGTCAAACTGTGCGTCACTATGTGTACCAGCAAAAAACAAATTCAAAAGAGAACTTTTAGTCCATTATTAAGCACCTTTTTTGTGCACCATCGGTGTTGATTGGTCTGATATTTGGATTTGCCCCAACGAATCCATATAAATGAGATACATTTAACATAGTCAGGGCCGTCATCAAATTTCAAATTTACCACATAATCCATAAACAACATAATAGGTTGTCGACATCGAGAGCAAAGTTTCCCAGGTCACGTTTCCATATTGTTCTTGCAAACAAGATACCTTTATTATCACCCTGTGTTACAACATAAAAATGTTGGAAAGAGAAGATGTGATCAGAAAAGAGAGACGACAGAGACAATAAAATATTAGCACCTACAGTTCGTAACACCGCCCTGGACTCCTTGCCAATGCAATTGCCCCCTTTTGCATCTTGACTTCACACAAAGCAAACATTTCTACAACGAAAACCAATACCAAAGTAAATGAAACCAAAGTCCTATATCTCAAAATATAAGGAAGAACCAAAAGACTAAGTGTACCGGAACATAATCAAACACAAATCTATATATCACAGATAGAATAAGTGGATCAAGAGCTTTCTTAGGTGTCAGGGATATTTCAAGCAACAATCATCATTTGCACCTCACAGAATCAAGCATAAGCAGAGAAAAACTCAAACTCACTAGAGGAGATGTACCTGAAACAAACCACGTACCTGAAACAACAAACCGAAAAAACAAAATAAACCCACATTATAAAAGAAGAAAACAATTTTTTATTAAAAAAGGATGTGAAAAACAAATTTTTTTGTATCAGATCAAGCTCACTTGTCCTGAAAGATGAAATTGGAGTTGCAAAATGTCCGCCTCCAGCAGTAAATGAACTATGGATTCTGTCGATCAAATTTTGTGACAATTCCATCTTCTTAATGCTCGACCATTTAACACTAACAAAAAGCAATTCAAGTAATATAAAGTAAAAAAAATGGTTCGAGCAAGTTATCGAACACTTTGAGTGAGTGCATCCAAGGCAACAGAGCCATTTCTTTTTTTGTTATTGAACAGAGATTCTGAGAAATTGGGGTTGTTGGTAGTACCAAAATGGGACAGATTTTTGTTTTCTTCGTTTCCAAAACGATCAAATGAATAATCAGTGAGTAGCTTTGAATCATAAGAACTACTTTACCAGAATACAGAAAGGAAAGTGAAATACCGGCAATCTACGGTGGCACCGAATCATAATAATCGTACAATTGTAGCGTGCGTGTGGAAGAGAAACTGGTTCATTGCAGCGTTCCGATGGACAATAAACAGATACCTACCATGGTCATGCCAAAGGGTATAGAACAGCCTACCACAGTCGTCACAGCAGGGAAATCATGAAATAATAGTAAAATTGTCGCGTTCGTGCGGGAGAGAAACTTGTACGTTGAATTGGACCGATGGGCAAAAGAGGTGCACACTGAAGCGGATCGGAGGGCAAAAGAGGTGCATGACATGAGGCGGCGTGAGCTCGAATGAGTGCAGTGGAATGTGGGAAAAAAGAATGCAAGAGGAACGATGAAATGAATGTGGCAAGGAAAGGGCCAAAAGACAACGAGTCCAAATGTCAATCAACCAATTACCCATCCCAATCTCTCAAATAACCAATTAATTGATTTATTATTGTTAATTTGTTAACTAACCATTGTTAAAAAAACTAACAAATGAATTAACTATTGTTCTAATATGTCACTGTTTAGTGCAATATTAAATTTCAGGAAAAATAGATATATAACACTGTTCACACCATTTCCCTCTTATTATATTGTTCTAATATAAGGTACACTCAAATTCAAAACTTTTAAAAATTGACGTATTAGTGCATGCGCACCTATACCCATATTCGCATCCACCCATACGTCAGATTTATGTGAGTTAGCTCCCACATTGATGTGAGCAAATAACCTTAAAATTTATTATTTCATGCTGGTAGATATTATTCACTTCTGGAATTCAAAATTGATATATTGAATTCTACGGTATAAAAGTATTTATTTATGAATGTATTTTCTATTGCAAAAGTATTAAACAAAATAATTAATATATAAAATCATATTATTATTATTATTATTAATTTGTATTTATGTTCGTGTATATCAGTATACAGCACATCTGGTACAGCATTTTCCATCTTAGATACTCTTATGCCTTTCGTGTTTCAATTTTCGTGGTCGGAAATATAAAATATCTCTATCTCCATCCCCAGAATCTCGTGTTTCTTCGCTTTCTCCAAACCAACAATTGAGAGGGTGAACGCCCGAATATTAGAGCCAAGCCCCGTTCTTCCCTTGATCTTCCACTTCTGTTGTTAATGGGCTGATTCTCGCTCTCTCCGTACTTCCTCTCTGATGGGACCTCACCTCGTTGAAATGACTTAGTAATGTAGAGAGCAAAAATACACACACCATCGATTCACCATTGGATTTTGGAATTCAGTCTACATAAATCGTGGTTCGCCGATCATTCTGGCGGACCTTAGAGGAACCCTAGAGTTCCTCCTCTCCTCCATTTCTTCCGAGCCATTCACCATCAAAACGAGGAAAAGAAAGCTTAAATTCTTCTGCCCGGGAAGAAAAATGATGTGGATAATGAAGTTTTCTGGGTTCTTCTCTGCGGCAATGATGATGATTGCGCTATCCCCTTCACCACAATCATTTCCTCCGGCGGAAGCTATTGGATCCTCCCACGTGGATTCCTATCTCAGATTACCCGGGGACACGCATTCGTTCGACAAATTATCCTTCCGACAAGCCCCCGCATTCCGCAATGCCGACGAGTGCGGCGCAAAAAAGTTGGAAAAACCCAATGTCTGCCACCCATCTCTCGTTCATGTGGCGATTACGCTCGATGTCGAGTATTTACGTGGCTCAATCGCAGCTGTCCATTCAGTTCTCCAGCATTCGAAGTGTCCAGAAAACGTGTTTTTTCATTTCTTGGTTTCGGAAACAGGCCTCGAGACCTTGGTTCTTTCCACTTTCCCTGAATTGAAGTTTAAAGTTTATTACTTTGACCCGGAGAGAGTACGGAGCTTGATATCAAGCTCGGTTAGGCAAGCACTCGAGCAGCCATTGAATTACGCTCGAAATTATTTGGCCGATATTCTGGAAACTTGTGTGACAAGAGTAATATACTTGGATTCAGATCTTGTAGTTGTTGATGATATTTTAAAGCTCTGGAGAACTAGCTTAGGTAGAAAAACAATCGGGGCACCAGAATACTGCCACGCCAATTTCACGACATACTTCACCGACTATTTCTGGTCTGACCCTTCATTCTCCAGCGTGTTTTCGGGGCGGAACCCTTGTTATTTCAATACGGGAGTGATGGTGATGGATCTGGGCAGATGGAGGAGGTTCGGGTTCACGCGCCGGATAGAAAAGTGGATGGAGATTCAGAAAGGAAGCAATACTAGGATCTACGAATTAGGTTCGCTGCCGCCGTTTTTGCTGATATTTGCCGGAGACGTGGCTCCGATTGAGCATAGGTGGAATCAGCATGGATTAGGAGGGGATAACGTGCGGGGGAGCTGCCGCGACCTCCACCCTGGTCCGGTGAGCCTGCTCCACTGGAGCGGAAGCGGGAAACCATGGCGTCGGCTCGACTCGAAAAGACCGTGTCCGCTTGATTCGTTGTGGGCCGCATTCGATTTGTACGAACACTCGACGTAAAAGTTTTGTTCTCCTCTCCTCCGCCACACCTCCCTCCTCCACTGGTAAATTCCTCGAGTTACCTTTACATATATTATTTTTTATTTTTATTTTTATTTTTATTTTTAAATTTCTTGATAATTATTTTCTCTCCGATTTATTACTTATTAATTCCCTCTTGTAAAACTTTGTTTATTTCGATTGATTAGTACTCTTTACCAGTGTGTGAATTTGTATTATATTGTATTATTCTCTTCATTGGAAATAAAACGAGGGAAATAAAAAAGATATTATTGTGTCAAACATGTATCACATCATCTTTAATATTTGAATATATTATGTTATTGGAGTATTAATAAAATCAAATGTGAAGTGACTCGGGACTTAATCGGGTGGTAAGATCTTGTATTCCTTTTAGAACGACTCGAGCTCGAGTTTAAAATGATGACTCAAAAATCTTATAAAAAAACCTCTTTCTTATCATAAAAAAAATAAAAAAATCAAATGTGAAACTTGTCTATTACCAATTGGGGTTATGAACTAGAAGTTTGAGGGGACCGATTAAAATTAGGAAAGCACAAAATACATCAATATTTTCGATGTTGTCAGAACTCATGTGTCCTATTAGTACTTGGTATTTGTACGTGCATACAAGAAAATTATTAGGTGCACTCGATACAATAAAAATCAACATATTTACACATAATGTGCATATATATTTGTACGTGTGTTGGTCTTTCGTATACCAAGCTATTGTTCTTACATTTTTATTGTTATCCATAAATTATATTATCCGATAATCATTAAGTTCCCTACAATTGATTAGAGAAGAAAGAAAAAATATTATTATTAATTAACGTAACCACTAATTATGGTTTTAATAACAAGTGGATTGTGATGTTTTGTGGAGACGTGGTGTTCATGTTTGTCGAGTGGCATTAAGTGAGGGACCAATGATTTAGATTGTTGCTTACAAAATGTCCATACTTTGAAAGTGGGGGACCTTTTCCTCCTACAATAATGAATCAATCACTAATAAAAAATGTGCTGATCTGAGTTGGGCATTTTGGAGGGGAAGTTGTTTATTTCTTTCTTTAATCATAGAAAATAGTAGCTTCGAAAAGAAAAGAAATGAGTGATCCTTTGTGTCATAACTAGTATTATTGTAATACTTGTATTCATCTGGTTTGAGTTTTACTTATACATCAACTCATTATTTAAATATAAACTCTTTAAATAAAAAAATATCATATCTTGGGTTGGTTCATAAGTGTGGCTCAAAAATTTGGTCCATAAAATATTTTCCGATGAAGATTATGATGAATAGATGAAGTGAAGCCATGGTTGGTTTGGTTTACACAAGTAGTGAGTAGGTAATTCATGTGGAATGCATTTCTCATTGATTTGTGTCAATATATAATATAAAAATAGATTCTATGACGAAGGAAGTTTATTTGATGCTATCCTTAAGGGTACTGCTTTCAAGGGTACATCTTATCATACATTGAGAATATTTCAAATGAAATATTTCAAATGGTGGATAAGCCCCTAAGGGCAGTGCCCCTGTGGGTATCATCAAAAAACCCGATGAGAAACTAGGAGAGGACCCATATATAGTACGATTGGAAAAACAACTCAAGAGTTTTTATGGAATTTTTGTGAAATTTAAGCTCGAGAAATCCAGTGAGGCCCATCTTGGCAATGGCTCAGTGAAGGATATCAATAAAGAATAAATACGACCCCCAAAATGCGGTTTATTTGATGCTACCCTTAAGAGTGCATATCCAAAATGACATATTCCAAATATATGGTGAGATGTAGATGCAGCCTTAAAGACATTTTCTTTAAGGGCAGCATCAAATTTTCTCCAAGATGCCCAAACTTTACGGCTACAAAAAAACATCAAATTGCCAAAGATGAGGGGACCCGGTTACTGAATCCTCCTTTTATTTAGCTGAATACTTTAGCTTACACATGGGACGATGAAAGTGGCTGGCCACTACAACACATGAAGATGCTCTTCTATTAATGTTCATAGTACCCTCCACTTTTCCAACGTTTTCCAATTCAAAAATAAATGCAGAACTAAAAAGAATTCATCTACTTAAAAGAAGCATACGTTGTTCGGCTACAAATACATCACCAACCAAGATTTCAAGAAAATCTAATCACACAACCACGCAAAATGTATAAAAAATGAAACAATTCGATTTAGCTTAGCATGATGAAGCAGAGTAACTTCACGAGACGTAAAAACTGCTACCAGGAATGCAACTCTCTCCCTCCCCCCCCATTCTTCAAGGTATCTCAAATCTAAAGTTGCCTGCTTGGCTTCCCAAAGGAGGGTATATGTACACTGTTAGCAACGATATGACGATGCAGATGAGTCCGGACCACAAATACACAATTGTTGGGATCTTACCTTTTCTCCCCATCAGTCCCTTTGCGAAAGGGTATAGATGAGAAAGCACCCAGAAGCTGAAGAAAACACCTCCCAGTAGCTTGCTCCATTGCGGGAAAGGACTATAAACAGTCCTGGAGATGGCTACTCCAATGGCAATCATATTAAACATGATGATTGTCATTGGTGGGATCATCAAAGTAGTCCATCTGAACTCGTAAAGCTCAGCAAACTCGTCTTCCCCATCGTCAGGTGCTGAAGATTTTGATGTCAATGTGAATGAGATGTCGATGCCAGCTATGACTTTGAGTAACCCTTGAACAACTGCTGCAGGGTGTGCACTGGTTCCACCAATCAACCAGAACTGCTCGTTTCGCCACCAGTCGTGTAGTGTGATCCCTGACCATTTGATTTCTAGGACTGCCAGCATGCAGAGAGTGAGTGTGATGGCCAGTAAAAACACCAGAAATGTGATATCCAGGGACTGGACGATGAACTTTCCTGAGAAGAGTGAAAGTGCTGGAAGAATGCAGTAGACAATAAGGAAAATTGAAGTGAATGGGTACATTCCGACATTGAAATATGCTACCCTTTGAAGAAACTTCATTCTTGGACTAGCAAACAAAGCATTGTTTCGAGAGAAAAATATTTCAACTGAACCAGTCGCCCAACGAAGGACTTGGTTGAGCCTGTCGGTCAAATTGATGGGAGCTGTCCCTCGGAATGCATCTCTCTTAGTAACGCAGTACACCGATCTCCAACCTCTGTTGTGCATCCTGTAACCTGTAACAACATCTTCTGTCACAGAACCATATATCCATCCTACCCTGTTTCCCCACTCGGTTTTATCCTCATAGAAACAAGTAATAACGCTCACTGCCTCAGCAAGTGCTGAGGCATCTAACGGTTCACGTTGCACAGCAAGAGAACCTGCAGGCCTTCCAAGGCACCCTTTCCCTCTCAGATCATGAAGTAGCCTTCCCCCAAATTCAGCTATAGAGATCGAATCGATAAGAGAAGTGGAGTTCCCAAACTGCTTTGCAAGTGAGGCTTTGGCCGCATCATCTTCATCATCGTTTTGATTCCCAATTATAGGCAATAGCATTTCATCATCTGTTTGTTCCCCTTTGTCCTTTGATTTTCGCAGAAGTTTCCTCGTCTTATGTCTACCGAACCATCCATGATGTTCCGTGGCTCTAGGGGGACTAAACCCATAGAGAGCTATTCGCCTGAAAATGCAGCCTGTTCCCACGTACATGGGACCTTGTAGTCCATCAAGGGCTCTCATGTTAACATCAAAGAACACGGTATTGTGGTTTGCATAACGATCATTCGGATCAATGCCTTCAAACCTCTGGGGAAACTGAACATAGCAAATCTTGTCACCACCCCTGTCCAGCATAAAGCACATTCCTTCTCTCACAGCCATTGAATTGTAGACGTAGTGGTCGCAATCAAGATTTAGAATAAATGCACCATTTGACATTATTGCACTTGAGCGTACTAAAGCATTCATCGCGCCAGCTTTCTTGTTGTGATCAAAACCAGGCCGCTTCTCACGAGACACATAAACCAGCATTGGCAATCTGATATCCACATCTGTCATGTCAATCAAGTTTTCCTCACCAGCCTCATTTCCGAAAAGTGGTTCTAGACTAGCTGGGACTAACATTATCTGCACTTGCGAAAACGAAGTTAAGATATCAAACTTGAATTGAGACAATACAAGTTAGCAATGTATAGTTTCTTCAAGTTAATATAATAACTCATATAATTTCTCAACAAACAATTTAAAAACAATTGAGATAGAACTGCTACCTGTATGATACCCTCGTGATCGCCTCTTGAGTGGCCTTCGTCTGCTGATGACCACGTTCCATGCCAGTGGCTTCCATCGGCCATCCAAGTAGCCTTTGGTACCTTCTTAAGAGGTTCGGTTGGATTTATCCCAAGTTCGAACTGTTTCTTTTTTGCCCGTAGCTCTGCTTGAGCATTATAAGCATCTGATCTTCTCCTGATGGAGTCAGGTAAGGCATTAATCCTCACTTTGAATTCATCATATTCTCTCTTAACTCGTCTCCTCTCCCTTACAAAATCAAGTTTTACTTTGTTCTTAAGTGGGTCGCGTTTTTGGCCAAAGTATGCCTCTGGATTCCTAGGTTCTATCTTGTGTTTCTTACAGAAAGGAACCCATATTTTTGCAAAGCTAGCAGCCTCAGCTAGCGCTTCAAATGTCACAAGAGAGCCCCCATCATCTGATAAGTAACATGCCACCTTCTCGACAGGATAATCAACAGCAAGAATAGATAGAATTGTATTTGCAGTCACAAGAGGTGGCTCTTTATCTGGATCAGCTGTAGAAACAAAAATATCAATTCCCGGAAGATCAGATACGTTTTTGGGGTTCCTTAGATTTGGTTCTGAGGATTCGAACCGCTCTTTCAGGACAGAGAGGTCAGTCACCCTTTTCACAGGGCAAAGCTTTGGAAGTTGATCAAAAAGCCAAGAAAATGCAAACCAGCATTCACAAACAACAGACATTAGCCACAACCAAATAGCTTCATGATTAGGATGCATTATCCTCCATGCTAGGAAGCAAGCAAGAGATCCAAGACGAAGAATCATCAGCAATCTGCATAATAGCAACTCATGCATCACAATTTATAATACTAAAAGCTACTAAAAGAAGAATCATTTCCATGAAATTAAGGGATCAACCACAGCTTTCTCTAAGAAAGATCTGACTATCTACTTTTAGGTAATGGGCTAATTAGAACAGAATCCAAGGGACAACATAGCTAACTCTGAAATCAATTTGATCATTGAAGAGAGAGTATAAAGTCAACCCAGTATCTTTAAGAATCTATCTATATGGCGGTTAAGAAACAACAGAAATAAAGAAACTCAATAAACCTCCATACCTGTATGGGCTAATTATTGCTGCAGAAACTCCAATTTTCCTTGTCAAAGGCTTGTTCCTTCTGTCACTAAAATCTGGGGGATTTTCATACTTTTCAGTACCTCTCCCAAACTCATATCCATCCCTTGGCCACAGTGCGTTCCCATATCCATAAGTACCCTTTGTCTCAAACAGCCACCGGGTGTGATCAAAATCGTGGTTCGGATTCTTGAAAGACTGAACCAAAGAGAAATTCTTCTCTAACTTGACCCCCTTACTCCAAGAAGGCAATGGATTTGCCTGATCCTTTTCCTCAGATTGCGGTTCCTCCTCACTTTCACCATCGCTAACTTCCTTATATGTCTCTTTACATCCCGGGCAACGTCCATCATTTCTCAGACAATCAAAGTAACAATCCTGGCAAATTCTAAATCCACACTCGCAAAAATTCTTGAATTTTCCATCTATATCCTTTTCATCACAGCCCTCCATTCCACATAACATTTTAGATTTCACAATCTCAGGCTCATCTTCCGAGCTTTTTCTAGCATGAGCTTTTATTTCCGACTTAAAACCCCCTGTAAAGATTGTGTCCTTTATGAACCCCTCACTCTGGGTTTTTCCATTTTTTCCTCTACTTTTACTACCTTCGAGAACGGGGCTGTTTTGTGAGTTGGAAAATACCCTGTGATCTGGGGTTGGAGGAATGTGAACTGTGTACGCCACAAATTCTTCAGTGCTGTCTTTCGAGAAAGAAAGATATCTTCCACCGCCACTCGAAGAAGCTCTGCGATCTTCGCGTCCGCTGCTGAGAGGAGAATTGGGGTTGTGAGAAATCGAGTGGCGTGGCATCGGACTTGTTAATCCTACGTTTCTGGATCCACCAGAGGAAGTGACCGTGATTGTCACCGGAGATGCATTTGGTGAATTAGCAGCCATTTTCACCATTTCGTTCGCTGGTTTTTTCTCGAACTGAACAAAGAAACCAGAGTACTACTACTATATATCGAAGTTGGAACAACGAATTTCCCAGGTAAAGAAAGCAGAGCAAATCGAAATAGAAAGAAAATATATTTTCATACAATCTTAAACCTGGAAGATGTTTCAAATTTGAAATACTTTTAGAAAAGTACCTTGGTGGCTTCTTAAATGAAGGGTGTTGGATTAACGGTCGAGTTATGTGGTACGTTGATGAGGAGAAATCTGGCCGTTGATGTTAAAATCTAAAACGGGCAGTTTTTGGACCCCATTTAATTGGGAAAATCCTTTTACCTCTTTTGCTGAAGGTTAAATTTCAAAATTATTCGGAGAAAATTTTAACATTAGTCTCGTATGATATGAATTTGATCAATATAAACATTTTGGACTAATTAAAATTGATCTCATATGATATGATTTTAAGCAATAGTAATCTCAAACGCTTATGGCTAATCAACATTGGCCCACATAAACTATATTTTATCTAAAGGAATCCCATAATTAAAAGGAGTTTTGGGACCATTTTTGACTAAATATATATATATATCATATGTGACCAATTTTTATTAGTCTCAAATATTTGGGATTAGCAATTAAAATCATATCTTATGTGACCAATTTTGATTATTATAAATATTTGGAACTATTATTGATTAAACACATATTCCCTATGATTAATTTTGAAATTTCCTCTTTGCTTAATGATATAAATAACTTTCCCAGGCAAAAGTCAACAACAGAAAAAATAATTTATAATTTCAACGGTCAATTATTAACATAGTACTGTAAGATTTGGGACATATACATATTATTGTAATAATCTGATTTATAAATTAATTAAATTAGATTCTATTGCATACATATGATTACAGTGTGACAGCAGCCTGAGTTTATCATTCCCATGCAAATCTTTGAGGAATTACCAGAAAAATTCACAATTACCATAGAAATATGATTTTATTTAGAAATATTACAATCCACCTTATATAAAAAAAATTATTACAATTTGCACAATTTGCAATAGATATATGAAAAAATTACAACTGTATCCCTTATGATTTGACATAAAATAAATATCATGGAAGACAGACGCTATTATTTAAGTTAGATGTGTGAAATTTTATTATCATTCAAATTAGACGAGGTCTATAGATAATCCACTCATTTATTTAATTTCATTCTTCTACTTGTCTTTTATCAAAGATTTATCCAAAAAAACTATTTTAATTTGTTTGGTCAGAGGAAACTAATATTTGTTTGAACTTTAAGCTAATTATCATTTTCTTCCTCGACTAAAACTAATTAAAGGCATTGCTTAATAGTTTACATTTTCATTAGAAAATTAGAAATTTGCCCTTTTATTTTATACCCTGAAATGGAGAATATCATTGTTATGTTTAGATTCCTTTGTATGATTGTATACATTATATTATATTTCTTGTAAATGCTTTGTATGACCAAATTATCTTTGCAATGCTGTACATAAAGCAAGTGATGACTAATTAAGTCTGATATGTATATCATATTATGTTCAAGCAGTGGCGGAGCCACTCATAGGCAAGGGGCAAGTGCACCCTCTTGCCCAAAAAATTTTTTTTTTTACCCTAAAATATTTTTTTTGAATTTTTAACCCTAAAAATTACATTTTATCTTAAAAAAGATACAATTTGACCTTCTTTAATTTGTTTTTTGACCCCTTAAAAAATTCTTTGCCCTAAATATTTGATAAATTTTTTTGCACCCTTTGTATAATTTCTGGCTCCGCCCCTGTGCTCAATCATGATAACAATAATGTTGTAAGACAAGTGATGGCCCATAACTACCAGTTCACGTGGCATCGTTCAGTTTGAGCCTTGGTAAATCACGAGGTCTCAAATTCGAGATCTCTCCACCATCTCCCCCAATGAATAGTGTAAATTATATATATATATATATATATATATATATATATATATATATATATATATATAACAAAAAAAAAAGACTATCTAAAGTTTATTCATGAACGCATCATACAAACATGGTCATACTTATGATTTGGATTGATATTTTACTTCATTATAATGTATCGATTGTTGGGATTAATAAATAAAAGCCCAATAATTTTGTTTAATTTTGTTAATGAGAACGAAATATTCAGTAAGTTAATTTGGAATAGTCAATTAGCTAAAGAAATCTCACATTGGAATAATGAGACACTTATGATTTGTTTATATTGAGAAACAAATCAATAGAGTTTAGTTAAGTATAAAAGATGGGTGCCTCTCGCCTGCCGCCCGACTGTCCGTCCGCTCGTCTCGCCTCTCCACGCTGTGCGTACGTGTCGCTTCCGCGAAAGCAGCCCAATCTTTTTACTACTCGGATTTCTGAAATGACTTTTCACCTACCCGACTTTTCATATTCTACTGAGTATTAAGTTTGAGACTTTTCACCTCCTGTGGGCATAATTGATTTCAGATTTAAGTATGAGACTTAAATCCGTATTAATCTGATGTTAAGTGTTGACACTTTCCATCCACCCCACTAAACATTACACTTAATTTTCGAGACATTTGGAGAGGTCTGCTGCTCAGCTAATAAGCTGCTCAATCTCTATGCTTTCACTAATCCGAAAATCTGTATACATATAACATTATGTTTTGAGACTACTGCACACTACTAGTGTTCGAAGTAGTCTGCTCGGAGTTATGCTTCAATCTGAACAGAGGTGATTGAGCGTTGTACCTTGGAACTCACTTGTCCATGAGGCCAGAAGCTATGATTGGCAAATTTGATTTTACGGGCATACGACTTGTTGTGGCCTTGTCCAGAATCGTTTCCAGATTCTTGTTGTTAAATCTTCTCTTTATCGTTGTTGCTGTAAGTTTACTGATTTTGTAGTTCGACTTATTTGTTGTTTTAAGTGTAATGTTTCTACATACAATATAATTTCATTTTTCATCACAGTTGTTTAAACTGATTCTATCATTCTAAATGCATCTTTTGTCCAGCAATCCTACTAGAACTATCTACTTCATGGAACCACTCCTGCGCAGAAAGCAGCCTTGTACTATAGTTGGTTGCAGGAAGTCTCTTCAAAAGGTGCTATTGATTGTGTCATTTTCAGTAGTTGCCATTGATCACAAGGGAATGAGGTTTAAATAAACAGCACTAACAATCGTAAACTCAAATCTATTTTTGTTTTTGTTTTGTTTTTGTGTTCTTTAAATTCCGGATTTTAATCAATTGTAATTTAAAATTGTTACTGCTCAAGTTTTACTTAATTCAATAACTGTTTCTGTACTATCAAACGTTTAATACTATTGTTTTTTAAATTAGTTTGATATTATTTATGTTGCGTCGTTTGTGTTCTGTTTTAGCTAAGGGCTGACCAGATTTCAAATCGAAATGCTCATAATACTGAGATTCCAGTGGTGAAAGCTAGCGGCGCTGAGGTTGTTATGCCAGTTCTGAGAAATCAATGTCGTTATCTCAATTTGAGAAACGGAAAAGTTCAAAGGTTCCAACTTTAAACGTTAGCATCAGAAGATGATGTTCTTCTTGACCACCTTGAACTTGACCAGGTTTCTCAAAGAGGAGAAACCAGTGGAGGACAAAGAGGATCCTCAATCTGCTGTGATAGTTGAATCGTTGATGAATGCCGACTATCTATGTCTCAACTACGCACTGAATTCTTTAGGCGATGCACTTTTCAATGTGTATTCCCCCAAAAAAACTGCGAATGATCTTTGGGAATCGTTAGAAATGAAGTACAAAGTTGACGTCGCAGGCGTAAAGAAATTTGTAGCTGGTCGATTCCATGATTATCGAATGGTAGATGGAAAGAGCGTTATTGAGCAATGCGAAGAGCTGCAGCTGATATATAATGAACTTGTTGCCGAAGGTATATGGCTAATGATGCCCTCCAAGTGGCGATGATGATTGAAAAATTACCGCCATCTTGGAAGGATTTCAAGAGCTACCTGAAGCACAAGCGAAAGATGATGAGTCTCGAGGACATTATCAGGAGGCTGCGCATCGAGCAAGACAACCGAAAAGTTGACAAATCAATTGGAATGATTTCTAAGGCCAACGTGGTTGAAGTTGGGGTCAACTCCCGCGGAAATAAGAGCAAATGCACTTTTGATTCCAACAGAAATACTCAAAACAGTTTTACGCTTTTGATTCCAATGGAAATACTCAAAACAGGGGGTTCACCGGTGACTGTTACGTGTGCAGTAAAAATAACCATAAGGTCAAGGACTGCACTCAACGCCAAACCAATGTGGGTAAAAGAAAGATAGTCCCAAACAAAGGCAAATGCAAGAGACCTGCTCATGCCCACATTGCTGAGGACAACCTGAGCTCCGATATGGATGACATGCATTTGACTGTTGTGGTGTTGGAGGTGAACCTTGTTGGTGGAAACTCTAAGGAATGATGGGTGGACACTGGGGATACTCGCCACATATACGCCAACAAATGGATGTTTAAGACCTATCAATCGATAAATGATGAGCACTGCTACATGAAAATTCAGCAGTCTCAAAAGTTGAAGGTAAGGGGACGGTTGTGCTAAAGATGACTTCCGGCAAAGAGTTGACTCTTACCGATGTGCTCCATGTGCCAGAGATTCGGAAGAATATAATCTCGGGAGCAGTGCTGAACAAGAAAGGCTTTCGGTTTGTGTTTGAATCGACAAAGTCATTCTGTCCAAGGGTGATATGTTCGTGGGCAAAGACTACTTGGCCAATAACCTCTTCAAGATGACTGTAATGACTCTAGATCCTGAGGCTAAGTCAGTATAAAGGTTGAGATTGATGTAAATGTAGCGAATGAGGTTAGTGCAAGCAAAAATAATGTAATGACTGTTGCCAATGTGGCTAATAAAACTTTAACGTTTGATTATTCTTGCGAGTCTTTACATTTGTAGCATGGTAGATTAGGTCATGTGAATTATAAGTCCTTACAAAGGCTAATGTATCTTAATCTATTACCTAAATTTAACATCAGTCATAAACATAAGTGTGAGACTTTTGTAGATGCCAAATTAACCAAGTCTTCATTCCACTCAATTGAACGAAGCATCGAACCGTTAAACTTGATCCATACAGATGTATGCGATCTAAAGTATGTACAATCTAGAGGCGCTAAATAATTTTTTCATAACTTTTATCGATGATTGTACAAGATATTATGTCTACTTCACGAGAAGTAAAGACGAAGCAATTGACATGTTCATTCACTACAAGAATGAAGTTGAGAATCAAATCGATAAAAAGATTAAAAATCTTCGAAGTGACCAATGCGGTGAATATGAGTCACCATTTGCACAAATATGTGTTGATAGTGACATTATTCATCAAACCACTGCGCCTTATTCTCCCGAGCAAAAATGGTATTGTTGAATGGAATAATAGAACGCTTAAGGAAATGATGAATGCAATGCTTATAAGTTCTGACTTACGTCGGAACTTGTGGGGAAAAGCTCTGCTTTCCGCCAACTATGTGCTAAACAGAGTACTACATAAAAAGTTGGATAAAAAGCCTTATGAATTGTGGACGGGTCACGAACGTAGCTACAAATTTTAAGGGTTTGGGTTGTCTAGCAAATGTACCAATTTCTCCTCCTAAACGGACTATGATAGGACCTAAGACAGTGGATGGTGTATTTACCGGATATCGCAAGATAGTAGTGCCTATCAATTTCTAGTACACAAGTCAGATAATGCAGAAATGCATGTAAATACTATCATTGAGGCTATGGATGCTTCATTCATTGAGGAAATCTTTCCCTACAAAACTCAGACAGTGACTGAAACCAATGTTGAGAGATGTGTGGGGGATAGAGAATCTCAAGAGAATGTACACCTAGACGAAGCAAAAGAGCTAGAAAAGAGAAGTCTTTTGGCTCGGATTTACTGACATATTTTTTGGAAAATGATCCGGCTACTGTCAATGAAGCAATGTCCTTTCAAGACTCTGATCTTTGGAAAGAAGCAATGAATAGTGAGATAGACTCTATCTTACACAATCATACTTTGGAACTAGTAGATCTTCCTGGAGGTCGTAAATCACTAGGCCACATGTGGATCTTCAAGAGGAAAATGAAAGGTGATGGTACGGTAGATAAGTACAAGGCTAGACTTGTAGTTAAAGGCTACAGACAAACTGAGGGTGTTGATTATTTCGATACATAGGCTCGTGTATCCAGGAAAACGTCGATAATGTTAATAATTACATTTGTTGCATTATATAACCTAAAAATCCATCAAATGGATGTAAAAAATAGATTTTCTAAATGGAGAGATAGAATATGAGGTTTACACGGACCACACTGAAGGGTTTGTAGTTACAGGTAAAGAAACAAAGGAGTGTAGGCTTTGTGAAATCCTTGTATGGATTAAAACAAGCACCTAAACAATGGCAATAAAAGTTTGATAGTGTCATGCTATCAAATGGGTTTAAAACAAACCAATGCGATAAATGTGTCTACATGAAAGGAAACAATACAAACTATGTGATAGTATGTCTCTACGTATATGACATGATAATTGTTGGTAATAACAATAACATCAAAATTACCAAGAAAATGTTGTCGCGAAATTTTGAGATGAAAGACCTAAGTCTTGCAGATATGATTCTTGGATGAAGACCACCAAACATGCAGATGGATATTATATCTCCCAGGGTCATTATGTCGAGAAGATACTTGACAAGTTTGATAAGGGAAATAATACCATCTTGAGAACACCTATGGAGGTGGTGTCAAATCTTTGCAAGAATCGCGGAGAAGGTGTGCAACAACTTGAGTACTCTAATGTCATAAGCAGTCTAATGTACCTCATAGACTGCACTAGACCTGATATACCTAACTCAGTCAATAGATTGAGTAGATATACGAGTGATCTCAGTCAGTAGTTCGAGTTCTTAGATATATAAGATACACTTATAACTACGGACTACATTATTCGAGATATCCAACAATAGATAAAATGGTACTCTGATGCAAATTGGATATCGGACTCCAAGCATATAAAGTCCACGAGTGGATATATCTTTATAATTGGAGGTGCAACTGTTTCATGAAAATCATGCAAACAGACGTGTATTGCAAGATCAACTATGAAATTTGAATTCATAGCTTTAGATCTTGCAGTAGAAGAATCTGATTGGCTTCGGAGTTTCTCGGAGGACACTCCAATGTGGTCAAAATATGTGCCACCAATTAGCGTGCACTGTGATAGTCAATCAGCTATGGGACAATGTATATAATAGGAAATCTTGACACATACGTCGAAGACAAAAATCCGTGATAAATCTCCAGCTTGATTCACATATCTCAAATTTGGATGATCTTGCCATCCTGGTTTATATGTGCTAGAAAAATGATCATACTTTTGTTGTGGCTGTCCCAGAAATCCGCCCGCTGCATTTGCTTCCTCAATAGATGGTTCTTGAAGTGTGGGGTCAGTTGGATGCCATGGTAGTACACAAATTTCACATACCTTAGCACTTTGTCCAATTCCAATTGCAAGATGTTTCACAATACCTGTTAAGTCAATTAATTGTTGTTCGAGGTTAGTAACATTTACCTCGCCTTGCTTCCTAAGCTTATGGTCCGGTCGAGCAGTTCCAAACTGTTGAGAGTTGGCTGCCATGTTTACAATTAAGTGCCTTGCCTCCGCTAGCATCTTATCCACAAATGCTCCTCCACTTGCAGTGTCCACCAAGTTCCTGTCATTTGGCAAAAGACCCTCATAAAAATATTGGATAAGTAAATGCTCACTTATCTGATGTTGCGGGCAGCTAGCACAAAGCTTTTTAAAGAGCTCCCAATATTCATGTAGTGATTCCTCATGGAGTTGTCTAATGATGTATATATCTTTGCGAATATTCGTCGCCCTTGATGCAGGAAAATATTTCTCCAAGAAGGTTCTTTTCAGCTCGTTCTATGTAGTGATGGATCCAAAAGGTAAATAGAAGAGCCAATCCTTAGCAGCGCCCTTCAAAGAGAACGGAAAAGATTGTAATTTGATTTGTTCCTCTGTTATGCCAGTCAGCTTCATCGTAGTGCATATTACATGGAGTTCCATCAAGTGCTTATGCGGATTCTCACCTGCAAGGCCATGAAAAGAAGGTAAAAGATGTATTAGGCAGATTTAATTCAAAATTTATATTAGTAGCAAGGGCAGGAAAGGTTATGCACAGAGGTTGTTGATCCAATGTAGGATTCGCTAGTTGTCGTAGGCTTTGATTCTCCGCCATGATAGTCCTATCCTCTTCTTCGTCTTTAAGTTTTCTTCGATTTTCTCTCATTAGTTGGTGTATAGTCCTTTCTATCTCGGGATCGTATTGATGTTCATCCTCCTCTGATGAAAAGTGATCTGCGTGCATGAACAAACAGGTAAAAAGCACGGGAAGATGATATCAAATAAAGTTAAGACAAATTAAGAAAAACGCCCCTCCCAGGCAACGTCGCAAAAATTTGGTAGCGTTTATCGTGTACGCTCAAATTAATCCTCTCAAGTTAATAACAGTAATAAATGTAGTAGCGTGAGTAGGGATCGATCCCACGAGGAATGATGTATTTTTTTGTGTTAATTGTGCAAACAAAAATAAAAAGGGGGTTTTGAAATTAATTCAATTACTACTATGATGCAAACTTAAACTAATATGCAAAATTAACTAGATGAATTAACTTATGAGAAAAGAGTGATTCTCGATTTTCTGTTGACTGTACAATTGGTGTTTACTAGCTCGATCATCGATCTTCACATACGATTCAATTTTCATATGAATATTCATCGTTGGACGTTTAATCCAATAATCAAAGTCTTAAGTTTAGTTAAGTAGCTCAAGCGTTCTAGTATAACCCTTATAAAAAAACAATCAAAACACAAGCGATTAAGATTTAAACTGATGATAGCATATGAACTAATGAGATTGATGAAGCTAAACAACATAATCTAAGCGTCTACGTTTAATCTAGTCAATTATTTTTCCTAAGAAATTAACAAACTCACAAGCGGAATTTTTTTAATATTAGGTGCTTCGTAAATTAGAGGGATCAAACGATTCCGTATTTGATATCTAATTTAGCGTTAAATTGTATGAACAAAAGCTAGATGATCAATCTAACAATCAACCATAACAATCATGACAATCAAATCATAAAAACAATTGATACTCAATGAAAATCAACAATCAAAACTTAATCTCACAAGAATCGTAAACTCCAATGTATCGTCTTCCTCAACCGAGAATCACAAAAATGTTTAGCTACTCATAACTAAATTAAAAACAATCAAAACTAATCTAGAAAGCATTAAACTAATAGTAAAAGAAAGAATTACTAAAGAGAAGCACGATTCCGGAGCGTCGCTTTCGTCTTCGTTCTTCAAGTCGTTCTTCAAAAGTTTGAGAGAAAAACTATTCTCAAAATCTAAAATATGGTTCAAAGTCTGAATAATGGTCCAAGGAGGCGCCTCTTTCGAGTTATGGTAGGTGGATATGCTAGGATAGGGTAAAATCTTCCCAAAGATTGTAAAAGACCATATTTCCTAATTTTCTCAGACTCTTTGGCGATCGATCGGTCCAAACTGGCAGTCGCTAGCTTATTTTTTTTAAAACAGATTCTTTCGGCAATCGATCGGGACACTTTACCGATCGATCGCTGACCTTCATTCTTTTGTCCAGTAGCATTTGGCAATCGGTTGGGACATTTCATCGATCGATCGCCGAGACACAAATTTTGATCCTCGAATTTTCTGCCTTGCTCGATCGATCGAGCTCTTCTGAGCGATTGATTGAGCACCTCATTCAACTTTTATGCATTTTTCTTGGCCTACTTTGATCCATTGTTTACTCCAATGCATTTCTTGATTCTTATTCGCCTTTGTTAGCTCGATTTCTACGATTTCACCGACAATTACACAAACATGCGATTATGTAGCATATGTATCGAATTATCCATCAAAATATAACAAATTGTAGACAATTAAGCGTAATAGATGTGTCTATTTCTAGTCACATCAATTCCATTTTCCTTTTCGTGTAAATCCTTCAATTTAATGCCTTTAGGTTTTGAATTTTATCGAGGAGCTTATAACCTATGATCAAATCGAAGCTCATATCACATGGTTTAGAAGTTGGATTAGCAATTCGGCTCGCTTAAGTGCCTGACACACCACAACATAAATCTAGACCAAACAATTCCCAATTACATCATTGCATCCTTCATAATCTTCAAATTACTTTTTCCAGAAGTTGCAAAGCTAATATACGATGGTCCATTTTCCTTGGCCAGATTAAACATGATAACTAAGGTTATGTTTTGTTCAATAAAAAATGAGGTTTGGAATTGAGATTGGAATTGGAATTGGATTTGGTGTATGGTAAAAAAATTAAATGCTATTTAAAAATTGAATTGATAGTTAAAAATGATGTTATTTGATATTAAAAAAATTCTACATTACTTATTTTTTACAAAATACACTTTCCAATGTGTAACAAACTTTTATATTTTAAATGATTGATTTAGTTATGATATTATTTAGTAGTAAAAAAAATTATATTACTTATTTTTTAAAAATACCATTTTCGATGTGTAACAATTTTTTTATATTTCAAATGTTTAATTTAATTATGATATTTTTATAAAATTTATGTGAGAATTAATTTAGATAAATGCAAAAAATGAGAATTTAAGATCACTCTGTACATAGACAACAAATTTTTATGTTTTAAACATTTGATTTAATTATGTTATTTTTATAAAAATTTGTAAAAAAAAAAAATCTAATAAATTGAACATAAGATTTATGATAAAGTACAAAGTTGGAAAAAGCTCATTATGTATACGATGAACAAATTCTTATATTTCAAATATTTGATTTAATTATAACGTTTTTTAAAATAAATTATGTAAAATAGTTATTTAATAAATGGAATACAAAATTTATTTATGATATAACTATGATTAAGGATAAAAATTGGGGAAATGAAATCCGTTTGAAACCTAGATCCATCATTTTTTTTCTAAAGGATCTGAGTTAGCTATTCCAATTCCCTTAAACTTTCTCATATTCTGAATTCCGTTTTAAAATCTCATTCTACCAAACATGCAAAATGGTATATGTAAATCTAAATTCTATCAAATCCCATTTTTTGTGTCTCCAAACACACTGTAAATAATCTCAACCGATCTCATGTTTGCTTCACATACTACAATTTTATCTCATGTTTTAAGTATCTCAATTTAGAGGTGAAATAATTAGTCTAGTGAGACATGAAGATGAGAATCATATACTTACCTCTGTTTAATAAATCAAACATAATATTGGTAATAAAGACATAAATGCAAAAAAAAAAAAAAAAATCCATCATTTAATCATATTTCTAATCACAATTTAATCATTCAAAGTATACATATTACAATTTTTTGTCACTATTCGAAATAACCAGAGTCAATATATGCTAATGAGGCATTTCAATTACTGTCCAATTTTTATTTTATTTATAAGTTTACAGAATTATACTGATACTTGCTCTTGAGACTTTTGCAGGCGTTTTTAGTAATCTTTGAAGAAGTTTTATTTTCTCTACCTCTCATCAAGATGTCGAGAGCCAACAAGCCCAATTCCATTTTCAACGCTGTTCATGTGGATTTTCAGTCCGTCTATACTTTGACAGATGTCGTCTTGGTGGGAATTTTTAGGAGTTTGGAGAACTCCAGTCTAAGGACTCTACAGAATCTGACACCATTATTCTGTACTAAGGGACATGTAGACATGAGTAGGGCCAATGCGCCGGACTGTTAAGCTACAGATGACCGCACATTCGTCCACGAGTGCACAAAAGGACTTGCTGGGCAAACATAGCCCCAACAATCCCCAGAAGTGC
Organism: Haberlea rhodopensis; assembly: GCA_907163345.1. Classification (NCBI taxonomy): domain Eukaryota; kingdom Viridiplantae; phylum Streptophyta; class Magnoliopsida; order Lamiales; family Gesneriaceae; genus Haberlea; species Haberlea rhodopensis. Next base: position 98,175 of record CAJQUN010000993.1, read on the forward strand.
TTCCTGAGCGACTCGAACCCATGGCCTCGCTCTGATACCAATTGAATGATCATACGCTTACCACTGGACTAAAAGCTATAGCTGATAGTAGATGCGTAACATTATTTTCTTATAGTGTCAGCACAAAGCCCCGTATTAAGCCACGTGTGGATATGATTGGCTGCACCATACATGTACCAATGAGACAGACTGTTAAGCCAAAGACAATATATGGCCATACCTTCGTCCGTGAGTACACATAAGGACTTGAAGTACAAACACTGCCCCAACACAATCCATTGTTAATAAAGATTTAGTTGTTTTTGTGTGTGTATATATATATTTTGTGAACTCGTGTTCTTCTAAATGTTTTTGTTATCAATGTTATGTTCCTTATTAAAAGTAGTACGATGCATCCAATGAACTTTTAAACAATTTTTACAAAAGATTAAAGCTCGTTTAGTTGAGTTGAAGTTCATCTAACTCACATATATGAAGTCATTTTTGTCTAAGATATATTCATGTACTCGGTAATGCTATTTTGCATGAAAAAGTTAGTTCTTTTTAGTAAATGCTAGTATTGTTATGTAGGTATAATTATTTTTGTGGATTTGTGTCAGAAAAATGTTGTATCGATTCGGTGCGAGCTTCATCTATGGACAAACTTTATGTTTAATCTAAAATAATTAATATATTAGTTTATTATTATCTTAGTTAAAAGATAATATGTTCTAATATTGAGTTGATATATAATTGTGGTCCAAACTCGATGCATACAAATATTTTCCATCTGTATGTTGTTTGTCTAGAAAAAATTGCTTGTAGTAATAATAAATAAAAATAAAGTACCACTATTTCTTTTTCCGTTGATACAAATTTCTAATAAATAAATTAAATTCATTAACTATTTTAAAATGTTGCTAAGTATTTAAATTAAACCTATACAATAGTTTTTATTAAAAAATATTTAAATTATTATATTTAAAATATGATAATTTGAATAACATATAAATTAATTAAGTGTATTAGAATAAATATGTAATTTAATTGATTAAGTGGAGTATATATGCAGTTAATTGTATGAAATAAACAATTGAAAGCAGTTAATGAATCCAAATTCTACCATTAAATTAAATGTTAAAATAATTTAGAGGTCCTTCTTCGTTGTTGCCTCTAATGGAGGAATAGGATAATCGTTAATGGCAGCGGAAATTGATTATCCCACCTATGAATCTATGCAGATAGCCCAACCTAAACAATTATCGACTCCCTTATCAAGTCCTCCGCCGTATTGACATCCTCTTCGCCGCTCCTACCCGTATGTTTACCGCTGAGTTCCTATATATTGCCGCTCAATTCATTCAATCTTCGTCGAGGATCTGAATACCTTAGCGACCTTCTTAAGGTAACGCAAATACTCTCGATTCAGCTTTATGTGCTTTGCTAAGATTATTGGCTGTCGGTTTTCTAGGATCAATTCATAGCTTTCGGTGTGTAGAAATTCAGGTGGTTATAAATTCATTGGTAATTTTGTTTGAATTACATGCATTAAAGCGGAAAATTTCAAAAAATTTAGGGATGCAAATGCCTTATAATGCTACACGTACTGTTGATCATTACAATTTTTCAGTTGATTTAGCTACGTGCTTAACGTGATTGATAATCGAGAAACAAATTAAACAGTGACCGAACGAACATTAAAAATTTGATATATGGCCAATTAGAGTGAATATAGAGTTCACCACCCTGGCTCGTTTTTGAAAACCCCTGCTGGATGTTACACAAATATTTTTCTTGTGTGTTTAGTGAGTGGCTTGAACATATTGGTTGTATTTGTTTTAAAAATGTTTCACCTTTAATCAGTTGAGTTTTCACGATCAATAGGCAGGCGTTATTGTTGTGGCAAATTTGATGCTAATTTGTTTACTGACATTGAAAATGGGGATATTGTTTCCATTTATGAAAAGCAACAACCTTTTTGTATTTTTAAGTTTCAGAGTTTCGGCCGCACTTATCAGCTAGTTCGTTCAATGGATGTGTCAAATGGCTCGGTGTCTTTTGAAGAAACGACATATGCAGAAGTTAAATCTTTCTTTGATTCATCTCCTTCATTAAAAGACGGCGATGAAATCAGAAGAAGAGTAGAAGAATTTGTGGAAAAGAGATGTTCACCACCAGGCATGTATATTGGTATTAGCCTAGATGTACACATTTCTTCTCTCTGACATAGAAATTTGTTACTATGCATCTTCAGTGAATGAAAGAAACAGTAGGGTGGTATGCGTGACATCTGGGGGGACGACAGTTCCCTTGGAACAACGGTGTGTTCGTTACATTGACAACTTTAGCTCTGGCCACAGGGGAGCTGCATCGACGGAGTAAATCTCATAAACTTTTACTTTTGTTGGGTAGTTTTGACGATTTCGTAATGTTTCTGACTTGGAAAATTTAAATGACAACTACAGATACTTTTTGAAAGCTGGATATGCTGTAATATTTCTTTATCGGAGGTCCATTCTTCCTTGATTTCTTGCACGTGTGGCATAATAAAATCTTATTCTCATTTTATATCAAAATATAGTCCATGATTCTACCCCATGATAACAGTATGAAAATGTACGTACAGAGGAACCTTCCAACCATATTGTAGGTATCTTCCTGATGACCCACTGCTTGAATGTTTTGACATCATTGATGGATCAACTGTTACAGGTAAATATTTTCTTTATTTACACATAAGCAATTTGTTTTTATTTCAGAACTCTTTGGATGGAGTTCTATTAATGATGGCTTGATGCTTGAAACGATATTTGGGGATACTAAGTCTACACCGTGAAAAATGTTTTAGAATGAGGGCCCGCTCTGTTTCTTTTTGTTGAAAGATATTCTCTTTTCGTTTATGTCATATAATATTTGTATTGTGGGTAACACTGAATCGGTTTTACTACTGATTTGCTTATTGATTGCATTGCATAAAGCATGAGCAATTGTTCTACTTCATAATGTATTCAGTGCTCCCGGTGCATGCTGAGAAGGTGAAGACAGCCATCAGTGAACATCGTGATGTAAGAATCTTCCCTCTCTTCTATTTTTTCCCTGCAATTTTTTGTCATTGGTGATTATTTTCTTGTCTTTGGTGCGCGTAGGACATAACTTTTAGTCAACTTTGTTGCAGGCTATCAGAGGTCGCTTGTTGAAACTTCCCTTCACGACCATATTTGAGTATCTTCAGGTTATCTTCAGTTGCTAGCTATGTTTGCTCTCCATTATCCTTATATCTATTTGTTTGGGTCATATCCTCCATTTAATAAACATAAATGTTAATGAGCAGCTTTTGCGGTTGGTTGCTCCTTCAATGAGGTGTCTGGGATCAAGAGCTTTGTTCTACCTTGCTGCAGCTGTTTCTGATTTTTATGTTCCTTGGGAGAGCATGGTAATGAACTTACTGAAAATGTGATCATTATTATTTAGTGCCAAAAAAGTCTGTTGACGTGGCTACCAATATGCACTTGTAAAACAACATATGATAAATTTAGTTTTCCAATTATATTATATTCTGCATGTTTTTGCTTCCAACTACAAAGCATTATATTGCACATCTGCACCAGCCTTTAGGGACCCCCCGTCATGATACTTTGTATAAGTTAGTAGCATTTGTAGGCAATACGATATCTGCATCATAGGATCCGTAGTGTTTCAGGGATGGCGAATTTCTTTAAAACTCTGATTGCAGCAGAATTTTGTCGGTATATGAACCACTGCTGGTTATCTTTGTTAACAATAGACAGACTGCCAAAAGTTGTGATCATTTTACTTTTGTCTTAGTTAGGATGAATGACTGAGAATTAACATTCTTTGAAATCAGGTTCTTAATGGGATGATTTTAAACCTATTCTTTAGCACATTAAACCATAAAGTTGCGATTTCATTATTGCCTTGACTTCACTTATGGATTACAATTGATGATTGAAAATGCCCCAACTATCTTGCCTTTGTCTAAACTTGTTTGTGTTATTTAGTATCTCTTTCATTCTACCCCTCTCCGCAATTGTGTTTCCTCACGGATTTTTTGTTCAAACCATGAAGTCCAAGAATGGGGCTGGGGATATGAACTTAAATGATGTTTGAATTTTTTAATGATAAGAATGAATTGACTGATCAGATTGCGTCCAAGCAATGATTGAGAGCCGGTTTTTATTGTTTTAGGTCATTATATTTTCGAAAATGAGATTAATTTTACTCAATGCAATTGAAAGATGATAATGCCAGAGTTGTTCATAAATCTAATTAATTTCAGAATGTTGTTTGCTATTTTACCTCATGATTGACTCTACATACAGGCAGAGCATAAAATTCAATCTGGCTTAGGTCCTCTGGATATGCGCCTTAATCAGGTCCCGAAGATGCTTTCTGTGCTCAGGAAAGATTGGGCACCTGTGGCCTTCTGCATATCATTTAAGGTTAGAAATTTGTTGTCGAGGATGATCACATTCTACTTTCCCGATTGTGACATAAATGACTTAAATAAAATACTACTACATTGTTATGTTATGCCATAACTGTGAAATGACACAAATGTGAGACTTTTTAATTATCTTAAGGCGTAGTGAAATTTATGTATTTTATTCTGCTTAATACAACAGCTGGAAACAGATACAGTGATTCTGCTGAAGAAGGCTGGTTTAGCTCTTAAAAAGTACAAAATGCATATGGTGGTAGCTAACGAGCTTTTAAGCCGTAAAGACGAAGTTACAGTCGTCACTGAGAATGGAAATTTTGTAGTTCAACGCGACAAGACTCAGTGTGGTGCCGATGTTGAAAGCCCACTGATTGAACTAATCGTGGACAGGCATTCTTCATATATAGATTCTGTTTCATGATTTGAAGCAAAGAGCATTCTTGTTGATCAAGATAACCGAATATGATATAGTGTATCTGTTACGTGCTTGGGATCGGGTTATGGGACGTTCGGTATGATTAGCGATTTCGTGCTTCTTGCTCGTGTATTGCCGTGATTTCCCTATAGTTGCCGTGGGAATTTTTATCAAGGGTGAAGGATATTTGCAAGGGAGAATAACCTAAGGAGGAGTTCACCTCAAGGTGTTATTTTTTTAATTGTAAACTCAATAATAATTTTATTCATGAAGCATCCTATTTAAACAAAACAAAACCTTATCAAAAATCCAAATCAAATCCTAAACAAAATTAAATCAAAAATCAAATCCTAAAGAATCAAAACCAATCCTAATAAAAATCTGAAATAAAACCAAATCCTAGAAACTCTATCCAAAGTCTAAGATACTAGATCTTTCTTCTTGTGTTTCCCATGAGTGAATCTCTTATAGATAATATCTCCCTTATCCTCTTGATTTGGTTGACTAATATCCGCTTGACTCATATCCGCCATATCATTACTACCCCGTCGAGAACCGTGTTCGACCTCGAACACGAAAGAGGGAAACTTATTGACAATGGTGGCAGCATCTTCCCAGGAGGCATCGGCTGGAGATAAACCCACCCAATGGATTAGAACTTGTGGTCGTCCCTGGTAGGAACGAGTGTCCAAGATGGTATGCGGAACCGGGATAAACTCCTCGTGGTCAATAGGTGGGAGGGACGGAGAGCTCGGACATTGGCCCTTGAATTTTTTGAGCACGGACACATGAAAGACCGGATGTAGCTTTGAAGGTGGTGGGAGTTCTAACTTGTAAGCCAACGTACCAATGCGTTCTACCACTTTGAAAGGCCCGAAGTAACGAGGAGCGAGTTTCTTGCTGCGCCTGTGTGCCAAACTAAGTTGACGATACGGTTGTAGGCGTAAAAGGACCAAATCACCGACCTCAAATTGTACATCTCGATGAGATGCATCATATCGTTGTTTCATACCGTTCTGAGCTTGTTTCAAACGATCTTGTAGATCTTCTAACATTCTGTCACGTTCTTGTAACTCGAGATCGACCGCAGCTAAGTGAGAAGTCCCTGGGCAGTAGGAAATGAGGCGTGGAGGTGGTCGGCCATATACGACGTCAAATGGTGTTGTTCGTAAAGACGAATGGAAGCTCGTATTATAGCAGTATTCTGCCCATGAAATCCATTGTACCCAGCGCTTGGGATGGTGCCCCGTGAAGCAACGTAAGTACATTTGGATGACCTTATTTACCGCCTCGGTCTGGCCGTCGGATTGGGGATGATAGGCCGAACTGAAACATAGTTTGGTGCCATAGAGTTGGAAGAGTTCTTTCCAAAAAGAGCTTGTAAATGCCGAGTCTCGGTCACTGACAATAGTTTCTGGAAGACCGTGTAGTTTAACCACATTAGCAAAGAAAGTCCGAGCCACTGATACTGCTGAATAAGGATGTGATAGTGGTATAAAGTGGGCATACTTAGAGAAACGGTCGACCACTACAAAAAGTACCGATTTGCCTTGTGAGGGAGGTAACCCATCAATGAAATCCATCGAGATATCTGCCCATATTTGCGTTGGAACTGGAAGGGGTTGTAGCAACCCTGATGGACGTAGAGTATCGATCTTATTGCGTTGGCATATTAAACAAGAGCCCACATAGGTTTGGACAGCCTGCCGTAAACCTGGCCAGAAAAAATCCCGTGTAATGCGGTGTATAGATTTTTGATATCCTTCATGAGTCGCATCGTGAAAAGACTGAATGATGGGTGTAATAAGGGCTGAATCCGGGGAAAGGTAGATGCGGCCTTTGTGGAACAGAACCCCATCCGTGACGGACCAACTATTGGCCGCCTCGCTCGAAGCACATTGTGCCATCAACTGTTGAATATGCTCGGAGGCTGCATGTTCGTGACGTATGGAGTCCAGGAAATCCCAAGATGGTCTTGAAATTGCAGATAACAAAGGTATATCCTCCTGTTGGCGAGATAATGCGTCCGCCACTATGTTCGTTTTTCCAGCTTTATATTCGACACTGAAGTCGTACCCCAACAATTTACTAATCCAACGTTGCTGTGGAGACGTGGATATTCGTTGTTCCAAAAGGAATTTCAAGCTGTAGTGGTCCGTCTTTACGATGAAGGAGTTACCCCAAAAATATGGGTGCCAATGGCGTATAGCCTTGGCGAGGCCGATAAGCTCCTTTTCGTAAGCGGGTAAGCTACGATGGCGTTGGCCTAGAGACTGACTAAAGAAGGCAATTGGGTGACCATGCTGTTGTAAAACAGCCCCGATGCCTGAATCCGACGCATCACACTCCACGACGAAAGATGATGAGAAATCAGGGAGTGCTAATACCGGGGTGGTAGTGAGGGCTTGTTTGAGGGAATCAAATGCCATGGTTGCCTCTGGGGTCCAGTGAAAGGCATTTTTCCGTAATAAAGAGGTGAGGGGAGCTGCTAGAAGGCCATAATTACGCACAAATTTTCGGTAATAACCTGTTAGCCCAAGAAATCCCCGCAAGGCACGAGTCGTCATTGGTTGTGGCCATTGAGTGACAGCTGTAATTTTGTCCGCATCTACAGAAACCCCATTGGGTGAAACAGTATGACCCAAATAGGCGACCTGTGCTTGGGCGAATGCACACTTCGATCTTTTTAGAAAGAGTTGCTGTTGTGAGAGGATTTCAAATACCAACTTAAGATGTATTAGGTGGGCGTCCCATGTGCGGCTGTATATCAGAATGTCGTCGAAGAAGACTAACACAAACTTGTGGAGAAATTCAGCAAAAATGTAGTTCATGAGGGCCTGGAATGTGGCGGGAGCATTGGTCAATCCAAACGGCATAACCAGGAACTCGAAATGACCATGATGAGTGCGGAATGCCGTAAATGGGATGCTGGCAGCCTGCATCAAGATTTGGTGATATCCCGCGCGCAAGTCTAGTTTTGAGAAATAGCGCGCCCCGTGTAATTCATCTAGAAGTTCATCGACTACCGGAATCGGGAATTTATCCTTAATAGTTTTGGCATTTAAGGAGCGATAATCCACGCAAAAACGCCAAGACCCATCGGACTTTTTGACTAGTAACACCGGTGAGGAGAAAGGTGAGGTGCTGTGGCGGATTGTGCCCGCTTGCAACATCTCGGCGCATTGTCTTTCAATCTCATCCTTTTGGCCATGGGGATATCGATAGGGCCGTACGACGATGGGGTCAGTCCCTCGTTCCAGAATAATACGGTGACAGAATGATCGTGTTGGGGGAAGACCATGATGCTCAGAAAATAAGTCTGAGAATTGTCCCAATAAGAGCTGTAGGCTACACTGGTTATCGGTTGGTAAAAGTGTAACTGAGCAAGCACTTGTTGCTATAGAATTGGATTGCATCCCCTGGAGGGCGATGGGTTTGCCCATGTGAGTAAATTGCATATGCATGATATTGAAATCCCACTGAATTGTTCCCAATGTACGGAGCCAATTAACGCCCAATACCGCACCAAACTCGCCGAGTTTGAGTAAATAAAAATCGACGGAAAATGTTTCGCCACCCAGCTGTAAGCAAGTATGTTGACAAACCCCGGGACTATCCAAGGGTTGGCCATTAGCCACCATGACGCGCAGCCTGTTGCGACGGATGATTGGAAGACCCATGGCAGTAGCTAAAGATGCATCCAGAAAGCAGTGTGTACTGCCGGAGTCGATCAAAACACGCAGATTCGTGTCGTGGACGGTACCCAATACTTGCATGGTTTGGGTACGCCAGGAGCCTGTAATGGCGTGCAAAGAAATTTCCACTTCGTTGTCCTCATGCAACGGTTGTTCGAGATCTGATTGTGGTTCCTCACTCCCTTCAAGCCAGAACAATTTTTTGCATTGGTGACGCGGAGTGTATTCCTCATCACAATTGAAACATAGACCACGCTTGCGACGCTCATCCATTTCTGTTTTCGTCAGCCGCTTGATAAAAGGGGCCCGGGGTGCTGTTGGGTTCGTTGGACGACGAGGGAGGTCCAACCTGCGTGGCAATTGGAGTCCTTCATATAGACGTGCAAGACTTGTCGCACCCGTAAGCGTAGATGGTTGGTGGATTGACACTCCCACCGCAATATGATCTTGTAGACCACTAAGGAATAATTGCACCTCCTGTTTTCGAGTCAAAGGACCAGCGCGCATCAATAATTGTTCAAAGTTGCGCTGATAGTCGTCCACGAGGCCTGTTTGGCGAAGTTTGGCCAACTCGCCGAGGTGATTACTGCTAAGCGGAGGGCCGAAACGTAAGTGGCAGTGGTGTTTGAACTCTTCCCATGTGAGATTTGGGATATCGGTTTCCAATTTGAGAAACCATAGTTGTGCGTCGCCATCCAAATGGAACGACGCTAATTCGATGAATTCGGCTTGAGGTGTATGTTGGTGGCGAAAGAAGTGTTCACAATGGGCTATCCAACCCAAGGGGTCTGTATGACCATCAAATCTCGGAAAATCTAGCCTCAGAAATCGTGGTGGTTGCGCCGTGTTGTCGCGAGGTTCGTGGTTGGTGCGGTGGTCCTGGATACGAGGATCCCCCATCTCGCTATGGCCATTATTTCCGGTCTGTGAGGCAGAGTGTGCACTTGCGATTTGGAGAGCCAACTCTTCGAGGCGTGCAGTTAGGGAGTCCTTATCAGCCTTGTAGATGGCCAGAAACTCGGTAAATTGTCGCTGAAGGGCTTGAAAATCTGCCATAACCCCTGGCTCTGATACCAAATTGTTACGTGCTTGGGATCGGGTTATGGGACGTTCGGTATGATTAGCGATTTCGTGCTTCTTGCTCGTGTATTGCCGTGATTTCCCTATAGTTGCCGTGGGAATTTTTATCAAGGGTGAAGGATATTTGCAAGGGAGAATAACCTAAGGAGGAGTTCACCTCAAGGTGTTATTTTTTTAATTGTAAACTCAATAATAATTTTATTCATGAAGCATCCTATTTAAACAAAACAAAACCTTATCAAAAATCCAAATCAAATCCTAAACAAAATTAAATCAAAAATCAAATCCTAAAGAATCAAAACCAATCCTAATAAAAATCTGAAATAAAACCAAATCCTAGAAACTCTATCCAAAGTCTAAGATACTAGATCTTTCTTCTTGTGTTTCCCATGAGTGAATCTCTTATAGATAATATCTCCCTTATCCTCTTGATTTGGTTGACTAATATCCGCTTGACTCATATCCGCCATATCAGTATCCTTCAACATATAGATTAATTCCTCCCTCTTGTTAGCCTGTGATACATATTTATGCATGACATTGTAAAAGAATTATTAAATCTTTTTTTATCCCTTCCGGGAACTGCTCTACTTATTTCTATTAGACTTCCGGCCTAGCGGGACTGGCATTGTCTCGCGTCCACTTTTGACAAGACTCGAGTTCGAGTCGTGCATGTGGCCCACCCCTCAAAAAAAAAAAAAGGAAATTTGTATGTTGGTAGTGTTTCGTCATGTTTTAATGGCAAAAATCTATGTTGCACGGATACGGATACGCGGATACGCGGATACGGGTACGACTGCACGGGATTTTCAAAATTTGTAGGATACGATACGTCCGGATACGGCAAATTTTATTAATTTATTTATATATATTTATATAATTAATAATATTTGTAATAAATCAAGTTTCAAGCATATAATCAACATTAAACACATTAGAAATCAGAATAAAGTTGCAAACTCACAAACTTCACGACAAATGGTAAAATATTAATCCAGATCATCTAAAAATTTCAAGCATATAATCGACATAAAAACATTAAAGTGGTTAGGAAATAAGGATTATAATTAAATAATTTAATTTTAATTACAATTTCAACCCTATTTTTTTAAAAAAATTCAAAAATTCCCGTATCTTACGCGTGTCGGATACGGTCAACGGCGTATCTTGACCGTATCCGAAACGTATCCGAAATAAAAAAAATTATTTTTTGTCCTCGGATACGCCACGTGGCGTATCCGATACGTATCGGTGCCGTATCCGCGCGTATCCGTATCCCAGAAGTATCCGATACTTGATCGCGAAATTTTTTAGAGTATCGATTCAACATAGGCAAAAATTGAAAATAGGAAAGTTGGCGTAAAGACATTCTTATCAAGATTGCATGCCTCAATCACTGTAGTAGGAGAATAATCCAAACTCCCGAAACGAACGTGTTCCTTGCAAGTCATAGAACTTGGTGGAAAGCATATGATATCGTTTGATAGGATGATGAATGATTATTTATTTAATAATAAATAATTTTATTTTATAGAATAAGAAATAAAAATGAACAGTTAATTAGTGAACCAAATCTAAGATGAGTATGTATCATAAATCTATTTTTATCTACTCATATGTACCAAACCATGTATACTTGATTATGACTTTTTTATCAAAATATTATTAAAATAATTTTTTTTTACAAAACACCGTAAAATCAAATCTATTTACCAAAATATAGTAACCCATTACATCAATTAATGTGTTCTTTTTTTGGATTTTTTCAGAATTCGTTACTCGAAGTAACGAGTTCTTTTTCTTTTAAAATTTTTTTGGGAACCCGTTACTTCAAGTAATGGGTTCCACTTGTTTTTTTTAATATAATATAATATTTGTTGGGTGGTTTTAGAAACCCGAATAATCTTTGTTTTGATGTTAACAAAACTTGTTATTGTGTTGCTAACATATTTCATCAAATGTGCAGTTCATAGATCATAATTAAGAGCTTGATGAATTACGAATAAGTAGTTTGAAAATATCAAGCTGGACCAAGACTGAAATCCTGACAGAGCGGATTGTTTCGATCATATCTCATAGCTCGGATATCGAAATGGCGTGCTTCCAAAAAGGTTGAACATCCAACTCAAAATACTAAAAGTCATATTTCACAACAGATCCGCTAGTTCGAATGTTATCAAGGAGAAAAGACGCCTGCAAGATCGAGCTCTACCGCGAAGAAAGAGCAAGCTGTTACAGCAAGCGACTGTCAGTCTGTTGGGCATAACTCTTAGCTCGCTTATCGGAACGATACGATTCAGTATGGGTTGGAAAGCTAAGAGAAAGATATACAAGTCATTTTTGGAAGTCAAAGACTGAATCGGACGTTAAGATGGCCAAAACGCTTCTGTAAGTCACGTCATGTGCTGCTGCATCCAGCAAACAGACAGCAGGAGCATCGCCTCGTATTTCGAGCATAACTCTCTCATAAAAACTCTAAATCGAGCGATTCTTGATTCCGTGGAAATTTAAGAGAAAGGGCTACAATTTTCATGTAGATCATTTTGCCCAGAAATCAAAGAATCAAGAGCTACAAACAACAGATAGAAGAGCAAGTTTATCAAGCTGTTTTGTATCAAGCTTATCTTGCACCAGACTAATCTGTCCAGACCAGAATGATCTGTCCAGACTGATCCGGCTAGACTGATCTGCCCAAACTGATCCGGCCATACTGATCTGCCCAAGCTGATCCGGCCAGACCGGTACGAAGTACAAAAAGCCCAGAAACCAGAATATGACCGTTGCAAGCTCGAGAATGGTGCATAACCTTTTCCAACGGGCATATTCTTGTGTCTAACGTATATATTATTACTTGGGGCTATATACATGATTTGGAAGCCCAATAACAGCTGATTGAAGATCAATCCAAGCAAGATATAAGCAAACCCACTTGGGATTCAATTGGGGAACTTTAAAGACAAAAGTTGCTAAATGAAGACCTTGCTGTATCAGATCTGTTAGGAGATCATTTGTGCCTTTGTATTCACTCTATTCATTGTATTTGTGAGCTAAAATAGAAGATTGAATACCATTGTAATGGTTGATGATTCATCACAACCGATTGAGAGGTCTTTGTATGTGAGACATTAAAGAACATACATAGTTGATTGCTAGGAGTTCTAGTTGGATGGGGTATGTCCAACTGGACCGGGTTTGTACAAATAGTTGTATAAATCAAAGTCTTCTAGTGGAATCCTTCCATGAGGTGGAAGAAGGGGAGACGTAGAAGGATTACAACACCTTCGAACTTTCATAAACAAATGCTTGTGTTATTTACTTTACTGCATTTATTTACCTTACTGTTTTTAGATACTTTCTTGCATATCTTTAAAATGCCTTTCAAATGATTAATCGGTTTTAGCGCGGGTTATGTCGAGTGTCTTCCGCTCGGTTTTGTAACCGAACTCGATATAATCTCTCAGTGCAATTATTTCAAGAACACGAGCTATTGAAGCTCAAGTTGGTTGAACTCTGGTGTGGAATGGCAACCCACCCCGAAATCGATCCTCACAATATTATATATATATATATATGATTATATATATATATTTATAATAATAATTATTATTATTATTATAAATTAATAATAATTACTATTATTATAACAATAATAATAATAATTTACTAAATTTTTAATTATAATTATAATTATAATATAATATAACAATAAATGTCGTGCAGTGCTTGGATTATTTTTATATGTTTATTTAAAAAGTAGAATCAAAATCAAACTAATCTATATGGACGAAAAACTAAATGTTCTTCAGTGCCACATTTAGTTGGTTTTATGTGGGACCGACTCGGGATATATTATTTTATCACTTATCTGGCACCACAATCTATTCATAAATATAAATTTCTATAATTTTACTTTATAGTAAATACGTAATAATTACTTACTTAACAGTAGCGGGAGTATTTATATAACATATTTAACAAAATACAACTCAAAACAACTTCTGAAAATAGTTCAATATGCTAGCAATTGTAAAATAAAATAATGTATGGAATAAGAGTTTGAATATACTACCTCAAAACAAGTTTCTTGGAAGATTTTTTTAACTTGTTCTTCACGGTTTATGAATTTCTAAGTGATTTGGCCTGATAAGTTTGCTATATACCACCCACATACGTTTGTTTTTGGGTTGATAAAATCGGGTGATAAAATTTTCAAAATTTTTGGAAAGGGTTTGTTAATTTTATGAATTTTGACCTAATTTTGGCCTAAAATTCTAACATTTTCTTTTGGCATTTTTCTAAGGATTTTGGACGATTTTTCTGCTGAAAGTGGTGGATTTGGAGTGTATATATAGACAAGATTTAGACAGATGAATTACATGCATGATGACATTTGTTATGGTTAAAAAAATTATAACAACTCTTAAAATTTGACATCTTATTAGTATTATTTATTATTTATTTATTAAAAAATGGTGTTACAATTCCTCTAACCCTCCGAGCGATAGGCTGAGCACTAAGGTCTATTTGCCACTTTTATAATAAATTAAATAAACAATACCATTAAAGAACAAATTGATATTATTGTAATTTATTTTTTAAGGATCTCAATTAGTGAATATTAATTTACGATAAAAATGATAGTTTGATTCTACTTTTGAATAAGTGTGTAACATGTTATTTGATAGAATTTGGATGAGTATATATTTTTATTATTATTACAATTATTATTATATTATATTAATTATTATTATTATTTAATAATAATAATTATAATAATAATTATTATTATATAATATATATATATATATATATATTAGTATATTATATTATAAAAAATGAAAAAGGTTTTTTTTTTTAAAAAAACAATGAAGTGGAACCCGTTACTTCAAGTAACGGATTACTATAAATTTGTAAACACTTTTCATTTTAAGGTATTTTATAAATTTTTAATTTTTTCTTAATATTTTAAAAAATATGCCAATTGATCATATCAACCATGAAGCATGAATTGGATAGCATCTCAGGACAAAAAAAATGGATATCCAATTACTAGTAACTACTCAAAACAATAAAAAACTAAAACTAAAAATAACGAAAAGGAAATTACAATGAAGATGGTTGGGTATGATCATGATGAAAACACTAACAATACCACGACCTGAGAAGTTGGGTTTTCATTTTCCTTACAAACCCGATTGAAACACATAACAATAGTAAATAAATCATTATAAAAAAATTTAAGTTTTCCTCCAACGACTATATTACTGTATCTAACGCATATCTTAGTTTGAGGCTACATATACAAAACTTAGAAACTAAAAAACAAGTGAATGAAGATTAATTCAAGCATTCCAAAATAAACCCACTTGAAAGTCAAATGAGAAACTTTAAAAACAATCTCTGCTAAATGAAGATCTCTCCAAATCTTTTGGCACATCTTTCAAGCTTATATCAGATTTGTTACGAGATTATTTGTGCATTTGTATTCATTCTATTCATTCTACTAGTGAGCTAAAATAAAAGAGTGCAACAGAAAATATAAATAGTTAACTATGAATAATTCGTTACAACTAATGCAATAATACAAAATTTAGTGTGCTAATTGTTAATCACTCGTCGCATTACATTATACTCGGGATAGATCGAATGGTTGGTCAATTTTTTTGGCCATATGAGATCTCGGCCATATGAAATCTACAAGAAAAAATGAGTGACCCACATGAGCAGAAAAAAAGAACCTAGGTTGCTCCCTAAGGATAATGCCCTTAGGGTGGCATCTCATTAGCGCGTGGAGTCGAGGGATGCACAATAACGACGCATGCATACAACAGTTTGCTAGCAAGAGATTTTAAATTAAACTCAAGTAATTCGAAGTTCAGTTGCAAACATATAACTAGTACCTGTATTCTATAAATCGAAAGCCATCACATCTTGTTAGTGCTTATGCCCTACTAAACATAGTTGCCATAACTTAAAGTGTCAAAACCATGAATGACAGTCTTACTACAACTAGCAAGTAATGAAAACTTGATGGGAGGAATTAGCATAATATCTCGACAAACAAATTGTTTCCATTTCGGCATTCTCATCCCTCAGGTGTACTCAAGTCCATAATGGAACGGAATACCGTATCGTAAGCTTCAAACCACAGATGGAAGTGGTTAACGGATCAACATATACGACAGAAAAATAAATCTTTTGCTTGAAGATGCAATGTTCCAACCACAACTTTTTGACGCGTCATACAAAATAAACGCCTGAAAAAACCAAGGGTGGGGGTGTTTCAACGTTCAGTTCACTATATAACATCATGTGATAGTGACAAAAACGAGCAGAGATTTAAATACAAAACTAGAGGTTAATGAACTCCATAGAGATGATATAGAACCACTAATCTCCGAAATTGTCCATCTAAGATCACTTCTTTGCCTTCTTAGTGCCCCTGCATTGCAAACATTTTTAAAGAATTGTCTGATCACATCTTCCTAGAGTAAATAAATAAAAATTGCAAACTTAGAAAGCTATTTAGAAAGCTATCAGTCACTTACTGGGTTGCCTGAGAAGTGGGTGCTGGTGCAGGAGTGGCAGCTGCTGATTTTGCTATTTTTTCTCCTGGTCCCTGAAGTCATAAAAATGGAATGATGGCCTTGAAATGCACAAAGTAAAGAAGTCGAATCAAAATAGTTGATAACTACTGTGAATGTGGTCAAAGCAACTAATTACGTTAACTATAGGATACATCTGACAACCCAAGAGCATAAAAAGAAGCATATACTTATGCAATACACTGAAATATATTTCATATTTTACAACCCTGGGGGTTGGGGGCTTGGCACCCTTTATCAAAGCAATACCTGGGCAAGTCTTTCCTCTCTCCTTGCAAACTTTCTTTCCCTGCTAGCCTTGTTCTTTGCTCTCTTGGCCTCAAACTGATCAGACAATGTTTTCTCTCTAGCTTTTTCAGCCTTAGACTTGTGAATGCTCTCCATCAAGACTCGTTTGTTCTTGAAAACATTACCCTTAACCTTCATGTACATGTCATGGTACATGTGTTTGTCAATCTTCTTAGACTCCCGATACTTTCGAAGCAAACGTCTTAGCACTCTCATTCTCCTCATCCAAAGCACTTTCGTGGGCAGCCTAGCCTCCCTGGTACCCTTGCGCTTTCCTGAAATAATTGAAGATTAATCATTAACGCAAGGATCAAATTGTCTTTCGGTGAATCCTCAGAAGCTCATAATCAGGGCATCAATCAGAGACTATAAAGTTGACAACTTTCAAGATTGTAATGTGCCTTTGCTCATTCAGTCACTAAGAGTAATAAAGCAGCTTCAATACATAACCCACCAACCACAAGGACAAGAACTTACAGCTAAATACACCAATCAAATAACCTGTCATAATTTATGGTCACAAACTGCAACCAATAGCCGAAATAAGAAAAGATAAAAGAAAGATATAAATCAGAAAATAATACCATATCCAGAGTGTCGTCCCTTTCTCTTGGCCTCTTTCATTCTGCGAGCACGGGATCGTGAGTGAATCTTGGTTGGCTTCCTGATAATGAAACCATCCTTGACCAACTTTCTAATGTTTTGTCCTACAACCAAAAAGAGAGAACTCTGATAATGCAACTTTAAGCATACCATCTTTTTTAACCATACCAGCCGCAACAGATACATGCTTCATTGCTCTAATTGATGCTAGCAATTTATCAAGACAGCTATAATATATAAAACCATAAATGGCTGTGAGCTCGATGCATTCTTTAACAATATTTTCATCCGCATAAATTTTATCTGTTATCTTCAGCATGATTGCATAAGAATCGTACTATATATATGACTAAACTTTCATAAAAAAGTAGGCGCATAACATTCCTACATGTTCGCAACAACTACCACCTATAAAGCAATCAAAATATCGTTTGCTGTACGAATCAAACTGTAGTTTTCCTAACACGACAGGCTGATTAATCCATCAAGGATTCATTTTCCATCAACGGATCTCATACAACATGGGATGATTAGTTCACTTAAATTTATTTAAAATCATGTTCTCTTTACAGTTAAAATCCAAATCTAAATTTCATAATTCTTCATCATATAAACCAGAAAAACACCACATATAGAAATTTAAAAAATATAGTGATCAATAGAACAGACGAAGGGATGTCGGATAAACGAAATCCAAAGCAAATTAATACAAGCTCACAGATATTAGTGAACGCATGTAGGGAAGATAGAAGAGTAGAGCATACGAGAGTTGGCCATGGAGATTTCGTTTGCTTCATTGGGGTCAAGCCAAACCTTTCCTTTGCCGCACTTCATTACGCTAGCGGCGAGCCGCTTCTGTAGCTTCAGCGACACCATTTCTCCTTCCTATTTTTCTCCTATCTCCGGGGATTGGCGAAGATGCGTTTTGTAAGTCACTCGATTTTAGGGTTTACGTTTTGGGCTTTTCATCACCTTTTTATCTAAAAAGTGGGCCTCCAATTCTAGTTGTTATAAGATTCGATTCATGAGCCCAATATTCAAATCATTCATCGGCCAATAAAACCCTAATCCAGGCTCCGGGTAATTGTATCGTCGCGTAATCCGAAGAGTTCGGTGGAATAAAGCGTGTGGATAAAATATGCGATGTGGGACGAGTCCCAGAAGGATTTATATTTGCACTATTTTATCTTTGGAGATTCATCCATACAGACTGAGGAAGTTTGATTGATAAGCATACTCTGCACCATATGATAATATGTTCGGTTTCTTCTTCAGCTACAATACGATGAACCATATATATGGTGTGTTTGCAATTGCTTATTCAAAGTACTTATATGTTGCTTTTGCTTAAAGTTAAAAAAATTTGATTTTAAGCAAAATCATTGAGTGTTTGCTATTAAAATAAAAAGGTAGCTTAATGAACGTTATTACAAAATTACCACCACACAAGTAAAAGCACTAAAAAAACTTCATGACCTTATTATCTACTTTTACATACAGATAATCAATTAAATAAAACACCCAAAATCAATTTTTTAGCTTGAAAATCAGATAAACAGTTTCGAAAAGCTATTTCAAACAGACATGTAGTTTATTTGGCAACCCTCTCATCAGACAATGTATATTTTCCAATAATGTCGACAATCTGAAAAAAAATTAAAAATGTCCAAATAATTCAAGTCATAAATTTGAAGTTTTTTCCCCAAATTAAAATGAAAACATTAATTAAACTATTTTACATGTACCAACCACATCCTCTGTATGTGAGTATAGATCAATTGCTTACTTCCTAATGGCATTGGTAGATTTCACAATTCATGTAAGGAACTGGCAACATGAATTGTAGAAACAACGTCAATCCATTTTGTCTTTATGATATGCGGCATTCATATTTGATTCATAACGATCGATAATTAAGTAAAGTATCTTTCTTTCAAATATTCCGGAACTTATGATAATCATTTCTTAAAAAATACTTGGATTCCTTCTTGATTTTCGACTAACTACGGATTTTTGAGGCGTCTTCTTTCTATGGAGGACTTGCAGGACTCAGATGTGCTTGAAAGTGAGAACGAACAAAAGAGAAAATGCCTTCAGCGATCAAGGACGAATCTAGGAATTTTTTTGAGGGGGCAAAAATTAATTACATAAAAATAAACTAAAAGTTCATGATAAATATCGGAGTTTTAAAGACTGTACGAATATTTCAAGAAAATGGCTTGCTTAATTTAAGAAATAATAATACATTAGCGAATTTAATTATAATAACACAATTATACAATGCCCGGTTTATTGATATTCAAGGAAGGGTCTTGTTCGATTTCAAGAAAGGAGAGAATATGATCTTTATATGTTTAAAAGACTCATTCTTTTCTGAGAGATATTTATAAGAGTGCAGATGTTGCAATGGAGTACTTGCGGTGAAATATTTTTGGTAATTTATTTATATTTTATATTTATTCATTGGTGAATAATAAATTATTACACTATTATATGTTATTTTTGATTGGATGAACAATAAATCTGCATTGTTTTAAATTGAGAAATCATTTGTTTAATAGACAATAAAAATTTATAAAGTTACAAAATGAAAGGAGAAAAATAAATATTTGTAAAGTAACAAATATTCCACCATGAATTTCTTTTTTGTCTTTAAGCTAAAAAAAGTTAAATTTTTTTTTCGAACTTGTTCCACACACCGAGAATTTAAGCTAAAAAAAGAAGTTTTTGTTTGCAAAGTGTTCCACTGGTCTCACCAGATCTGTTCTGAGACCAAAAATATGTCATAAGGACAGAGCCAATCTCACCAGTCTAACCAATATCCATTTGTAGACTTGTTGTCGAAGTAAAATCAATTCTGTAAACAAAACTGATACTAACCATCTGTTCAACCTATAGAGGAAGTTCAATCAGCTCTACTTGTAGAAAAAGATCACATCTACTCATCCTATAGAGGAAGCTCAATAAACGCTACTTGTGCAGGAGGTCCATCAACTCTACCTATGCAGATTTCACAAACTCTACGTATGCAAATTTTCATAAACTCTACTTATGCAGATTTTCATAAACTCTACCTATGCAAATTTCACAAACTCTACTTATGCCTAAACTCTACCTATGTATCCCATCAGCTCTACTTACCTAAATCAGTCCTGAGACAAAGTCAAACCCACTTCTTCTCATTTATTTCTAGAATCATAACCTCCAAATCGTGGGCATAATTGTGAGGTAATGGGAGGATTAATGGGATAATGGAAGGTTGTAACTCCCAGATTATTTCTCCTATAAATACCCGAGCATTCCCAAAGCAAAATAGGACAAAAAATCTGAAATAAATCACACGAAATTATTCACACAAAAAAACCCAAAAATCTATTGCAAGTTCCAGCAACTATTTTGGAGATAAAGGAAGGATTTTCATGCATTCTACAACCCAAATCAACTCAAGTAAATTTAGGAAATCATCAAAATAATCGGTAAGTGGGTTTTTGCTATGAATATCGTTCTTTGTTTTTGAAATCGTAGTATGTGTTAAATTTCAGTCAAACGTGAAAAGTATGACATAAGTTAAGTTTTGAAATTTCAAAATACGCTCATCGAATATGAGGGCTATGCGGGGCAAAGTGCTACGTTTGTGGGAGCCACCACTTGAACCTGCCGGGCAAAGTGCTACGTACGACAGGAGCCATCTCTTGAACCTACGGGGCAAAGTGCTGCGTATACAAGAGCCACCTTTTGAACCTTAAGAGCAAAGTGCTACAGGCTGGGTGTTTATCCAAACACTCACCCCTTATGTCCCTCCCCAGATAAGAATAAATCTGAAGTAGAAGAGAACAATATCGGTTTTGGGGATGGCCAGCTGCTACTGAAATAAGAGTCCGCTGTTGATGTGATCAGTTTTAATTATTTAAGCTTACGCATTATACTCTGTTTATTACCAGTTGTAAACCAGTTCTTTATTTATTTATCAGTTATGTTGTAAAGATGAATTTCAGATATTATGGAATAAAAAGACTAGTTTATTTGAGATATGTATCCGAGGCTTGTTGTTTTCAAATTTTTAATTTGGAAGCAACGTCGTTGTCATCGGTCCCGGCCTCGGACGTGACATTTAAGTGGTATCAGAGCCCAGGTTCTATAATCCCGATGGGGAGAACTTCCGATTGATAAAAATATCAGACCGACAGTTTGAAGATCTGCAGAACAGATCAACTCTGTAGAGAAGATATCTAGAACATATCAGTCCAGTAGAGATAAGCCCAGTTGTTGAATCTATGTAAATAGACCAGCTGAAAAGGTGGATCAGTTAGGCAAATTTATCGGTAGGACTGATAGTTTTAAAATAAACCAGCTAAGTAGTAGAAGTTGGGTAATTTATAGATCAGTGCAGATCAGCAGAACTGGTATGTAGAACGAGATCGTAAATAGGCTAGTGGAACTTATCCAAAAACAAAAAAACTAAATTGATTGACCAGTCAACTCCGCAGATTGACCACTCAGATGAGCAGATTGACCATATGAGTAGATTTACCAATTGAGCAGATTTGACCAGTTGACCAGATGGTCAACAGAATTATCCAGTTGACCAGCCAACCGAAGCGACAAGTTGAGCAGATCAGTTGACCAGAACCGAACCTATCAGCTGACCTGAACCGACAAAACAGAACCGATTGACCAGTTGCACCGACCAGTCCCACCAGTCTTTAATCCAAACGAGTCCTGTTTAAAACAGTTTCGACTCCAAAATTGATCAGTCTTGTTTCTATCAATAATTGAATCGATCGGTCTTGTTCATATCAGTCTTGTATCCTGAACCTATCAGTTTTTTGCTTATATCTATTTTTCCTAAACTGACCAGTTTTTATCAGTTCTGAATCCAGAATCGATCAATCATACTCATCAAGTTTGTATCTTGAATCAGTTCGGTTTCCAATATAAGATTGTTTTTCTTTTTCGGCCAAACTTCAAATGACCATTATTTTTTATCGAGAAAGAATTTTGGCTATTATAACCTATGTTCGGAAACTCCCTTTCAAGCCGGATCTTACCTAGTAGATATTGTCGTACTAACACCATCGAAGAACCCATTTTATTATTTTCGATAAGTTACACCAAATTTTTTGAATCTTTCCAATTTTGAGCAAACTTCGCAGAAGTTTAATTTCCAAACCACACAATATTTTAAGTCCATACTTTGTAGGATTTATGATCTTACTTGGGAGAAATTTGAGAAAAATTTCATACAATTTCGAGACGCCTTATTTTGTGTCGAATTTTGGATTAATAGTATATTCCCCTTACCTTGTTCAATCTTGGAACTTCAGTACATAACACATTATATATTGGGAGACATATGCTAAGATATTTTGACATTATTTGCAGTATTAAGTACTTTAGTATCTCATTGTATTAAGGAAATAAACATTAGATTTTCATCATTGGTTAATTATGGGAACATAAATAATTGTTATCTGATATGGATGCATTATATTTATGATTGATTTTGATAAATTGGGACTTAGACTAAACTTTTGGTTGACAAAAGATGTAATATGATTTGGTTCTTAAGAGTGATAAAAGTCATTTTGATTTTATTTTAGACTTAGAATAATTCTTGTGTTGAAATAAGAAACGATGAGATCATATTCTTAGGAATTTATGAGGATATTAAGAACCCATCTTCTTAATTTCTGCTCATGCGATAACATCTTGAAGATAATAGATTAATCTCTTAAACTTATAAGGATCGTAGGTATCGATCATTTTGAATATATATGATACCATTTTTTTTTGTTCGTAAGAAAGGTAATAAATCAGTGTCTTGGAAGCCATTATAATAAGGGACACTAGTATCATGTTTTCACTATTATAGAAATTTATTTTGAAAATCGAAGTGAATTCCTTTAAGCATATCATCTCCAAACAAAATTGTCCTCGATATTCTTTAAATTCGCCGTTCATTGATAAACCTATATGACGATCTTAGATCTTCGTGAATTTGCCTCCGATTTTCTTAAACCAATATATTCCATTTCCGCTCTTTGTTTGGACAGCTCAATACTTATTTTCTAAACCATTTGCTTATTATATTTCATTATAAGCTCAATTGTTAGATTTGTTCATTCTTATCGTTGGCTAGACTTTACAAAGTTGGATAGAGTAATTGTCATCGTTCACATCATCTATATGATTATCTACCCCTCCTCAAAATTGAGTTAGTTGTTATAATTATTCAATTCGACTTAGCTGATTTCTTGGATTAACCAATGAGACTCAATTATTCAGAGAGATCATTTTGCTAACCCGATCTAGTCCTTACGATATGACAAGAAAAAATCGATCTCTTCCAAACGCTTGTATCGTCCAACCAATTTCACTCAATAGTCATACCAATATCAATTTTACTTGGTTGAATTGACCTTACTTATATCAAGCAATTGCTCCATCTATTTTCTGTGGGGTCTTCGCTACTTAATCAATCATTACACAATGATAAAGTAAGATTAAGTAAACAATCACACTGATTAAGAGTCATACTATGTCAGTTATTACAACATTCTATGCTAGTTATTACAACATTTTCAAAATCCTGACATAATTTACATCATGTACAGATGAACAACCTAATATGTTCAAATCCTAATCAGTGGGTTCAACTCGCAGCAGAAGTTGACTCACAATCCTGACCTCCCCCATCTATGAGTCCCTACAGAAACAATCACACAACATGAGTATTGATATACAACCATCTCACTCCCATATAAATAAGAATACACAATACGACAAATAAACATCGTAATATCTCAACTGTGATTGTCTCTGTATCATGCACCACAAAATGCAAATATATCATGACATGTCTCATCCATCATCATGTTATAACGGGACCGATATGATATGCCTCTCAGCTCAATATGTCAGTGGCTCAGCCTTCACGTCCCATATTAGCAGCACATATCATATTGTCACCCTCACACGTTATAACGGCTCAAGTGTATTCTCAACAGTAGCATACTTCTCATGGCATCAACTATATGCCTCATCAATATGAATGTACAACAATATGATTTCAACAGTCATATATCTCAATCTCAACACATGTAATCAACATCACATCAACAATAAGATCAATACTCGTATGTCAACACGTACCTGTCGTGCGATACAAAATATCTAATATCACGCGTCAATATTTAACCACCTCTATGTCCTATCCCCTGTGATGATGCTACATGAAAATCAACAATATACAATGTCATAATATGCTTCACCGTCAAATTCCAAGAAAATAAAACATTTTTCAAAAATCTAGCCCTAGCGATCGATCGCTCATTATCACCAATCGATCGCCAAAAAGTTCTGTTTCATTACGATCGATCTCTATGTCTTATGCGATCGATCGCCTCGCCCGTGATCGATCGCATAAGACACACGATCGATCGCTACATCCTTTACAAAACATTCTGTTAAAGCACGATCGATCGTCTATCATTACGCGATCGATTGCCCGAAGTTTAAACCGCCTTATTATTTCCTGAGCATCGACGATCGATCGCCCTCTGGCTAGCGATCGATCGCGATGCTCTGTTATTTTCAGAACATGGCGATTTTGAGATTATCCTCATAGTTCACCTCATACAACTCAATTCATACCATGAAAACTTGTTCAAAGGATTACCTAACATCATATAACCACATTTCCATAACTTTTACACCTTATTTCATGGAATTCAATATCATATTAATGCAAACATGCAAAATTCATGTCCAACTTCATATCCAATATGCATCTATGTGTATCCTTCAAAACCACAAGCACATATCACACAAAATCCGTACCAAATAGCTAGATTTCCTCTCCACGACACTTTACCATAGATTTCCAAGTCAAAATCAAGCAAAAGTTGCAAGCAAGAGTAAGGATATGTGTGGAAAATGTACTGAAATTTTGTAGGTGTGTTATGGTTTTTGTATGTATTGTTCCATCTGATTTTGTGTATATATATTGTATCAAACAAACTCATGTCACAATAATTCCATGTGTCCTATGATGCTTCAAAGTCAAGGATTCCATGTAGAGTTACTACTACACAGTGTGACTCATAAAATTCACATACACAACAATACATTGCCTAATCACACACGTGTTACAACAACTCCATATATTTATTTTACATTTCATTTAGTTACATACTTTCCCATATCAAATATGATTATCATTCCCTGTGCCATATAACCATTCTTCATATAATATTTCCTACTTGGTTCATCCCGAACCCTAGTCCACATCATACAGTAATTAGTTCATAATTACTCAATCATCACATCAAACATATATGATTCATATCGAGGCATTACAATTCTCCTCTACTAATTGAATTTCGTCATCAAAATTGAAAATACGCAACACTACTGCAATAACACAAACACATACGTAACATTGCAGTAATATGAATACTCACCAGCAGTATATAAAAAAAACGTAACAACATACCAGAAAATAACTCAGGATACTGCTGCATCATATGCTGCTCCGTCTCCCACGTTGCCTCCTCGACACCCCACCTGTCCCATTGTACTTTCACCATTGGTATCATTTTACTTCGCAACTTACACTCTGCTCTATCTAAGATCCTGACTGGTCGTTCCACATCCACATACGACACATCTGTATCCAACTGCACTTCAGACGGTTGCAATACATGACTCTGATCTAGCTCATATCCTCAACATCAAAACATGAAACACATTATGGATACCACTCAATGATGGCGGCAATGCCAATCTATATGCCAATGTACCAATACGTTGCAATACCTCATATAGACCAACATATCATGGTGACAATTTTCCACGCATACCAAAGCGCACTACACCTCTAAAATGTGATATTTTCAAAAAACACATTGTCACCAACTTGAAATTCAAGAGGGCATACACCGTTTATTCGCATAAGCGACTTGTTTATCCCGAGCAGCTTTTAATCTCAATCCGTTTAGCTTTACTTTCTCTTCCATTTCTCGTATCATATCCGGTCCACTTATAGAATACTGATCAATATCATCCCACGACAATGGTGATCTAAAGCATCACCCATGCAGTGCCTCAAACTGTGCCATATGTATACTGGTCTGATAACTATTATTGTACGAGAATTCAATTAATGGCAACGATTCTTGCCAAGAGTTATCAAACTCTAATATACATGCACTTAACATATTCTCAAGCGTCTGTATTGTACGTTCTGTCTGACCATCTGTCTGAGGATGATAAGCTGTACTCAATCGTACTTCAGTTCCATTGTTGATTGTAATCCTTCCCAAAAATGAGAAGCAAACCTCGGATCTCGATCAGATACAATCAACACTGGTATACCATGTAGTCTTACTACCTCACGAATGTACAATTGAGCCATCCTCAAGTAGGTAAACATCATACTGTACGGCACCTACTTTCGTCAGTCTGTCAACTATCACCCAAATAGCATCACAACCAGAAGAAGTCCTTGGCAAATGGGTCACAAAATCCATTGTAACATGTTCCCATTTCCATTGAAGAATCTCTAAACTCACCAATTCACCTCCTGGTCTCTGCCTCTCTGCTTTAACCTGTTGACAGATTAGGTATTTCTTTACAAACCCCAGCACATCCCATTTCATGCGTTTCTACCAAAACAGTGTACGCATATCCTTGTACATTTTCTTCCTCTAGGATGTATACTGTATCTTCTACAATGAGCACGTTGTAGTAGTTCTTGATGTAGTCCCAATATAGCAGGCACTACCCAACACTTTCCATATCTCAAACTCTCATCACTTGCTATTACAAAATGAGATGTTTTCCCTTGACTTATCATCTCTTTCCAGTGTTGTACTTCATCATCAGTGTTTTGTGCCGTTCTGATCTTCTCAAAGATATCGGGCTTAACCAACAATGTTGATACCCTTATTGGCACTGTCACTGCATCAAACTCAAATTCCAATGTACAACAAGAAGTCATCAAAGCTGACAACTGAATCATCTCATTTGCAGTGTATTGTACCTTTCGACTTAATGCATCAGCTATCGGATTGGCTTTTCCTGGATGATATTCGATCTCACAATCATAGTCTCTCAGAGATCCATCCACCTCATCTGTCTCATGTTCAACTCTACCGAGTAAACAAAAAATTTCAAACTCTTATGGTCCGTATATATGGTAAAAGACGTACCATATAAATAATGTCGTCATATCTTCAAAGCAAAGGACTATTGGCTGCCAACTCCAGATCATGCATTGGATATTTCATTTCATGTGGCTTCAATTGTCTTGATGCATACACCACAACATGTTTATCCTGCATCAATACACAACCCAAACCAAGTAAAGATGCATCAGTATAGAGTGCAAACCTTTCATGTTCTGATGAAATTATCAACACCGGAGCAGTTGTCAACCGATGTTTCAATTCCTGAAAGCTGTGCTCACAAGCATCTGATCATATGAAAGGTACTCCATTCTGTGTCAGCTGTGTAAATGGTTTGGCGATCTTTGAAAACTCCTTCAACAAACCGTCTATAGTATCCTGCCAACCCCCAAGAAACTACGAATCTATTGGCACAGAAGTAGGTGCTGACCAATTCAATACCGCTTCTATCTTTTTTCGGATCCACTGATATACCATCTTTGGAAATCACATGTCCCAAAATACTACACCGTTCAACCAAAACTCACACTTGCTGAGTTGGCATACAAATTATTCCTTCTCAATATTTGCAACACCATATGCAAATGTTGGGACATGCTCTACTTCACTCCGAGAATAATCAGTATATCATCGATAAACACAATGACAAAATTGATCAATGTATTCCTGAAAAACTCGATTCATCAAACTCATGAAGACAGCTGGAGCATTTAGTTACACCAAATGGCATAACTAAGAACTCATAATGTCCATAACGAGTTCTAAATGCAGTCTTCTGCACATCTTCATCCCTCACACATATTTGATGATATCGGATCGTAAATCAATCTTAGAATATATAAGCGATCCCTGTAATTGATCAAACAAATCATCAATACGGGGAAGAGGTATATTTATTCTTAATTGTTACCTGTTCAACTGTCTATAGTCAATGCACAGTAGCATCAAACCATCCTCTCTTCTTTACACATAACACTGGAGCACCCCAAGGCGATACACTAGGACGTATGTATCCTTTGTCAAGTAAATCTTGCAACTGAGTTTTCATATCTCTCAGTTCAGTTGGTGCCATTCGATATGGTGCTTGTGAAATTACAGAGGTACCAAGTAGCAACTCAATTCCAAATTCCACTTCACGACTTGGTGGAAATACAGGAATTTCATCAGGAAAGACATCAACATATTCTACAACCATGGTATATCATCTACTCTGCTCTCTACTTTCTTTTCTACTACATCAATAGCATAGATCAAATATCACGTGTGTCCACGTTCTAACAAACGTGATTCTAACCACAGATATCAAAGGAATCTTTGCATGCGATCCCTGTCCATAGAAGATCCACTGGTTTCCATTTTCCATCTGAAACCGAACCATCTTCTGACAATAATCCACAACAGTTTGATATCTACTCAACACACCAATTCCCAGAATACAGTCAAAATCAGTCATATCCAACACAATCAAATCTGCACGTATTCCATAGTCCTCATCAAACTGAATAGAGCAAGCATACACAATCTGACAAGTCATAACAGTAGTTCCCATGGGTGTCGAGACATACAGAGGCATCAACAGTGGAGACGAGCATATATGATACCAGTCAATAAAATTTTGTGCACTAAAAATGTGATGATGCACCAGTATCAATTATACAAAAGCGGATAAGTAAATAACAACACTTACCCTATATCACATCATCAGGAGCTGCCTCTGCTTGCTCCTTGTTCAGTGCATAAACCTGACTTGGAGCGGCCCTGCTCGCTGTCCCCCACCAGTCCGAGGTACAAACTGTGGTCTCTGTTGCACTGTATTTCTGACACTTTCCTCTGGTCTATTGTCCCCAGCTTGAGGACAATCTCGTAGCATGTTCCCTGTTCTACCAAAGCCAAAGCAAAGTGGACCATCAGTTGTGGACAATCTCTCTTATAGTGTGATTCTCCACAATTGAAACATCGTAATCCTCGAGTACTGCTCCCTTGTGATTGTCCCTTGGTAAATCGTTCACCCCCTTTACGATTATCAAATCTCTT